>JASDQU010370686.1:9353-66899 GCA_032191745.1 Picea mariana | reverse complement strand
AGGAATTGGAATCAAGCAAGAGTGGTAATTGTGAGCCATCATACATGTTAAATGGATGGAGAGATAGGGGATCCTAGGGAAGTTGTTCAGAAAATTGAATGGATCACCATTATGAAGATTGAAAGATGCTCATCCTCACAATGCAAACGGTTAAAAAATCAGAACTTCTAAGCTCACTCACAGGCTCGAGGAACTTGGTGATAGGATCGTAAGAAAGGAGTGTGGTCCATCATGCCACACTATTTGTACTAGTGTTAATTTGGACATGAGCTATATGGAGCCCACAACATTCTATAGTGAGTTGTGCATGCATTTGTGAATGGATTTCGATAGCGAGTGAGCCAGGTAAAGGGTCTTGACTCATGCTTGTCATTTATGTATTTAATGTTTTTATTATGGTAGTGAAAAGGATCGTATGACCCCTTTTTGAAGGAAGTCGTTGATCCAGATTTATGAACACAACGAAATGAAAACATAGATCTATAATATTAACACAAAGATACAGTAAAACTTGACTTCTATTAAATAAGAAATATGTTGAAATTGTACAAATGCAAACTGAAACAAGCTTGCTAGAATGGTGGCAGCTTATCTCTAAGAAGAGATGTGACGGCTATGCTCATTTGCAAGAAGATGAGTACAATGAGGCTCTAGAGGCCTTTTTACATCAAACATGAATGCCAAAACCCTAGACATCCAAAAACCTAACCCTAGGAGATGAAGCGCAAAAGGTCACATGGGCCTTGTTGGGGTAAGTTGGTACATCAACTTTCTGGGGTCGTAACACTGTGGAGGGCCCAAAAAATGTTGTTTAGGGCCTCAAAACGACCCAAAAAGTTTAGGACCCAAAAAGCTAGAAAAAACCTGCCAAGATAAAAAAAAAAAGTAACTGCCAAGATGAAAGTTGTATGTGAGTCAACTGGAAGAGGTGGGTGGCCACCGATATCCACCTGGATCAATCCTCCCTCCTTAGGAAGAAATGGTCTCCATTGCATTGAGTTCCCCCATCAAATGAGGAAACTTCTGTTGAATTTGGCCCCAGATGAGCCACTTACCTTGGTGTAAGACCTGCCTTGCTTTTACAACCCGATAAACCTGAATTTTTTGTTGGTGAGTGCCCTTGACCTGTGTGTCCATGATCTGATCAGTGGATGCTTGTTCCATGCAGTCAAAGTTGAGCTCTGTCGGTGTCAACTATTATGCTATCTCTAAGTTGTTCAATAAGGGTAGAAAGTATGGCTGAAGGAGGTCCACATTAAACACTGGATGCAAGCCAAGGAAGGGGGGAATGTTGAGCTCAAAATAATTGTCACCCAAAACCTTGGTGATGGTGTAAGGGCCATAGTGGAGTGGAAGAAGCTTCCAATGGGGTCTTGTAAGGATCTTTCTACAAGTGCAACCAAACTTTATCTCCCACCTGAAACTTTTGTGGCACTCGGTGTTGATCATGGCGCTGCTTGTACTTGGCATTGGACTTCTACAAAATATCCTGAACCTATTGGTGGATGTGTTGGATTCACTCAATGAACTGAGTGGCTTTGTCAACTTGGGTTTGCGCATGGGATTATTTTTCCTATGTAGATGCAAAGGGTAGTGCAACATCCATGGGACCCAATGGTTGAAATCCCAACCCCACCTGAAAGGGGATGTGATCGGTTAAGCTATGTATGTCTCTGTTGTAACCGTGTTGAACATAGGGGAGACTCTCATCTCATGTTCGGATGATTGAAATTGTACATGCACAAAATATGCACGATCATCCTGTTGATGACCTTGGTTTGGCCATCCATTTGGGGGTGGAAGGCTGTGGATTTGGTGAGCTTGGTGTCCAGCCATGACCAGAGGCCTGAACAGAATTTGTTGAGGAACCGATTGTCCCAATCATAAATGATGGTTTGTGGTATCCCAGAATGTACCCACACTCGTTCGAAGAAGAGCTTGGTAGTCGCCTCTATTGTGATGCTCTTCCTACAGGTGACCAAAATAGCCATCTTGGAAAATTGATCAACAACGATGAAAACATAGTCATTTCCCTTCTTGGTTGAAGGAAGGCCCGACATGTAGTCCATCGATATGAATTCCCAGGGCTTGTCGGGAGTAGGTAGAGGGGTGTACATGCCTTGTTTCTTAATGGTCGGTTTGGTAATGGAGCAGGTCGTGCAGGACCTGATATACCTGCTAACATCCTGTCAGAGTTTTGACCAATAGAAACATTGCTGCAACACTGCCACTGTCTTCTCTACGCCAAAGTGTCCTACCTCCCAACTATAGTGAGATTCCCAAATCATCTTCGCTTTCTTGCTTGATGGAACACATAGATGGCCCAGATGGCACAATAACCCATCCTACAATGAAAATCAATGACAACTATGTCTGTGCCCAACATCTGGCAGGTAGTGGAGAAGTCAGGATCTCTCTCGTAGATTTGGGGCCATCCAGAGGTCTCATGTCCACAGGAGTGGAGCATCGTGGTTATTGTGGCAACTGGAGGTCAACTAAGGCAATCAACAATGCGGTTTGTGCTCCCTATCTTATATGTGATGTTGAGATGGAAATGCTGCAAGTATGCGGACCAATTATAATGGCGATCATTCAAAAATTTTCCTTGTGTCTGCATGAACTGCAGAGGCTTATGATCAGTATGGATGACTATCTCCTTCCCAAGATTGTAATGCCTCCACTAGTGGCAGGATTATACAATGGAGTACATTTCTTTGTCATAAGTGGGGTACTTACAGACAATATATGATAGTGTCTCACTATGATAGGCCAAGATATGTCCATGTTGAGTGATAATTGTGCCCACAACATAGCCTTAAACATCTGTCTCAATCTCAAACGGTTGTTTAGGTCAGGAAATGAGAGCATTGGGGCTGAGCACAAGTGCTGCATCAAATCATCGAACGATTTTTGTTGTGACTGGCCCCACATGAATTTTTCCTTGGCACCGCCCCTGGTCACTTGGCTAAGGGCCCATGCAATGTGGGAGAATACCAACATAAACCTGCGATAGAAATTGGAAAGGTCTAAGAATCTCTGAAGCTCAGTGAGTGTGTTCAGGGCTGGCCAATCATGGATGACCTGGATCTTGGTTGGATCGACATGCACCCCATGCTCATCAACAATTATCCTAAGTATTGGACCTTGTTCATACCGAAGGATAATTTTTCCAAATTTCCATATAGCTTTTGTTTCCGCAGAGTGTGCAGAACTTGCTGAATGTACTTCAAGTGTTCCACCCAATTCTTGCTGAAGATGAGGATGTCATCCAAATACACCACCACAAAAGAATTGGTGAAAGGCCAAAATATATCATCCATCATCCTCATGAAAATTGTTGGGGCATTTGTCAAGCCAAAGGGCATGACCAACCATTCAAAAAGACCTTATTTGGACTTGAAGGTTGTCTTCCATACATCAATCTGCTCTATTGGGACTTGGTTGTAGCTGAAATTCGGATCAATTTTACTGAAGTATTTTTCCCCCTTGAGTTGGTCAGGGAGATCATCAATTTGGGGAATTGGGTACTGATTCATGACTGTGATTTTATTTCGGGCCCGATAATCAATGCATAGTCGCCAAGACCCGTCTTTCTTCTACATAAGCACGATTGGGCTTCCACAAGGTGATGAGGTTGGGCAGATGTGCCCCTTTTCGAGCAGCTCTTGGATTTGGCATTTGATTTCTTCATTTTCTGATAGAGAGCGATGATAGACTGGCCCATTGGGTAGCGATGAGTCGAGGGTCATATCAATTGAGTGCTTGAATTGACAGTGTAGAGTTACCCTAGTGGGTGAGGAGAATATGTCTTTATATTCCTCCATGACCTTATTCACTTGCTTATGCTACATGGAGAGACCTGTCATAGAGGCCATGGATGTGGCTATTAACTTCCAGTCACTTTGAGCGTGAATCATGAAGAAGACAAACTTCCCAATCTAAGAGATGACATTCCTGCATTGCTTGGCAGAGATCAATGAAATTGCGGTAGATGGGACTACCTCTGGTATCCTGTATAATTTCCTTTCCAAAGTAATAATAACACTATGGGGCCTAGTCTCATATACAACATGAAGTTTCCATAAATAAGGTTGGCCCAAAAGAACACCACAAACTTCAAGGGAGGCGATATCACACAATACCTGATCTTTGAAGGGCTTGATTTCGTAGGTCATGTGACACTGTTGGCTGACGTGGAGATCGCTCCCTTGGCAGATCCCTCCGATGGTGTAAGACTGCCGGTATGGTGATTTCGACAAACCGCATGGCAACCTGTGTTGAGATGAGTTTCTTCTATATACCGCTATCAACAATGAAATGCAACAGAGTACCCTTCACCCACATCTGTGAATGAAGGAGGCGCTCACCTTCATATGGTTCATCAGGTTTGTTGGGCTGGACCTTGGTGGTGGTAGCAACGATGACACTTGGTTTTGCGTCAATGATCCATCTCCCTTTTTCTGGTTCTAACTTAGATTCAGATCCTCCAACTGATTTAGAGGCTTTCACCTCGACCACCAATGACTTCTTTGAGTGATCTTCGGCGGTGTTATTCCAAGGGCTCTTATGAAACTTGCACCATTTCCCATTGTCTTTCTTTGTCTTCCCATTTTCATTATTTTTTTTTGGTTTGGACTGGTTGTATTGAGGTTGTCCATCCTTTCTCTTCCCTTTGTTCTGTGGGTTGGGACTTCCTTTGCCTTGCTTCTACTATGAGGGGTTTGCAAACCCAAATTGTCACGTCTTCTATTTAAGTTTCTGCTCGATTTTGACAACATATCTATAGGTCCCACCCAAGGACGAAATGTATAGAAAGTCCATTTTTTTCTAGATGTATCTATGCATATTATCATAGTACTTGAGCACTAGATGTCACTCATAGTATTTGATACCCATATTGGTGTGCAAGGTATGGGAGACATTGGTGAACTATGACACTTTTTGGTCCCTTTCCTACCGCAGTGTGGTCCATATTGTATATAAGTCATCATAACTTATAACATGTTAGTATTGTTCCTTAATAGAATCCTTGAAGGAACCCCAAGTGGGTGCAACTACAAATAATGTAGATCCCCGTGTTTCATTTTTCTCATAGAAAGTATACCACCAATCTTTGACATGGGGGACAACCTTGAGGAGCGCAAATGTAATCTTTTCTCTATCGGAAAAGTTGTGAATAGAAAAATACCCTTCTAGAAGGTTTAACCATTTGTATACAACATCCGCATCTATTTGAACTTCAAATATAGGAATATCAAAGTTGATCTTTACCTTGAAGGGGGTGGTGCCTCTGCTTGAGGTAGATGCATAACCCGTTGACATCCCTTGAAGGATTTGAGAAAATTTATCCATCATCTTGTTCCTTGTTCATGAGAGGGATTCCTCAAGCAATATTTTAAAGGGATCTCCTTCCCCATCATATCTCTTTTCTTCCCTCATGGGTGGTGGTTGGGTTCAGCGAGGCCAATCTTGCAAGGGCTCAACTGGTTCGAGTCCCAACTGCTTATACCCTGACCTCGTTGGGGACATGCACAAAGAAACAAATGAAGCATAGACCACTATGATACCACTTATCCATATTTATGAGCAGAATGAAATGAAAACACAAATATATAATATTAACATAGAGATACATTCAATAATAATAGAGATATAGTAAAACGTGACTTCTATTAAATAAGAAATATGCTAAAACTGTAAAAATGCAAACTGAAACAAGATTGCTAGAATGATGATAACTTATCTTTGAGAAGAGATGTGATGGATAATGTCATTCAAAATAATATGAGTACAATGAGGCTTTGAACACCATTTTACATCAAAAATGAATGCCAAAACCCTAGACATCCAGAAACCTAACCCTAGGAGATGAAGCACCAAAAGTCATGTGAGCCTCGTTGGGGTAAGTTGGTACATCAACTTCTCGGGGTCATAACTTTTGCATACTATCTTCGGTTTAGGCGCACAATATTCCGTTGGAAAGGTATATCCAAGGAGTACATGTTATGACATCACACTATGAATTTGTTTACAATGTGACTATGGCGGGCCCAAAAAACCCCCGTTTAGGCCTCAAAACGAATCTAAAAGTTTAGGACCCGAAAAGATAAAAAACAATTGCTAAGATAAAAAAGCATAACTTCCAAGATGAAAGCTATATGTGAGCCAGCTGGAAGAGGTGGGTGGCCACTGATATCCATGTGGATCAATGGTGCACTCTACATGGGTGATCATAAGGTATTCACACAACTTTGTTCACCTATGTTCTGGCTAATCACATAGGACTATGCGATGATTGGAAGAAAAATCATGTTTTGCTTTGTGCAACTATTATCCAATTAGTTGCACGTTCAATGCAACTAATTAGGTAATTCTCATGTTATAACACACCCAATTTATAAGGGTAGGGATATTATTATTTTTTCTTTTCTCAACTATCTTAAATCCTCTCTTTTCTAGTCCAACGTCTTTTGCTCGTCAAGAGCTTCCCAACAGTGGAAATTTCGCTCAAAACTGAGCTCTAGATCGAAATTTATGGCCTTCCAAAGTTATTGTTTTTTTTACCTCTATAACACTGACACCTAGCGTCCATGTGACACCTTTTCACACTTTCCATATGACATGGAGACAACATAGCACCTATGTGTCGCTTATCAATCCTGCCACAAGGAGATTCTGATCCAAGTAGGCATGTGATTGTTATCGCTCATAATCTCTTAAAGTACCATCATCAATCACTTCCGATGGATACGATATCAAAGACTATTCCTCTTTGATGCCATCTGTTCAGAGCTAGAACGGCTTGAGATGTTTCACTGCTCCGAAATCAAGCTATCGAGGAATATTCTCCTCTCCTTTATGGACAACGTAGAAGCAAGTCACAATATCTCGAGAGACAGTTGAGATCTATTATGGGTCTAATTTTATCCAACCTCATTTTACCACACTCAAGTCATCCACTAATGGATGAGTGACACATGTTGCTCTAAATTCACTCTGGTTGTCCCATTGGCGTGTCATGTAATCCATGATGTTAACATTGCATTTCTTGACTTAGACGAGACTCATGACAGATCAATGACTATCATGCCATAGTTCCATACCCCGACCTACGGTCAATATTTTCTCTCTATCGGACTCGCATTCTCAGGCCATCGGAGGATTACTCTGAATTCTTTGAAGTTGTACTCTGAAAAATATTCAACATTGAGCCATCTTGATTTTCACTCAACCTAGTATCCTAATCAACTGATGACACGCGTCTTCACACTAACGCTCCCAGTCAACTCTCACCCTTTTGACTTAGTAATTGGGACCCATAATGATCAACGATTAAGGACTCATCCCTCCCACTTCCAGATCTATGGTTCACACTGGCTTGACTTCAGGGTCTTTCCTTCATGGTTATTCTCATGGCACATGCAATTTACTTCTGGAAGCCTCACTTAGAAAGGTTGGTTTCAGAGTCTCCCATTTGGAGTCTTTCCAATGACATTCAAGGGATCTCTCTGACATGGTAACTTTGAATAACCCACCAATCAACGATCATGATCTCTTCATATTAATGGTTGTTGTTCTCCGCTGACCAACACAAGGTTTACAGAATCATAACTGTTCTCTCTAAGGACTTAGCCATTTTTTGAGTTCTGCAAGACTTCGATTTTGACTTTCGAGAAATTGAAACGATTATGCAGCCTTTAAAAACTATCAAATTAAGGTTAAATCCTCACATGATTTGTATGCTTTCTGCACAGGGAACATATAGAGTATTCGAGCATGTAGCCATTTGTATTTATTCATTTTTAATATTTAACTAGGAAATAGTAAACATTATAACATAGCTCATCTTATAGCATTCAAAATCATAGGCTTAAGTATACTAAATTTCTCTTAAATTTAGATATTCATATGTGTTATCATACAATTTTTCCATTCATGAGAATTCACATAAATCATTCATAGTCAGTTTCAGTACATATGAACACTTATATAATAATGAAATAATCCAATCCAACTGACTGAGAAAGGGCACATTTCCTCCCAACCATAGGCCTTGCTGTAAAGTCACTTTCTACAACACACCACCCCCATGCCAAGCCATGATACCACCAAGAAAATTGACTTGACAGGTTTCCAAGTATGTGATGATCCATGAAGGTTACTCTCCTTCTTCCTCAGACACAATAGAAGTTTCCACCTCCCACTGAGATTTGGGTGTCTAAAGGTTTATCAGGTGGTTTCTCAACTGGATTTTCTCTGCAAAAAGGAGTCCCTTCTCTTCTCAATAGTCCATCAACGACCTCCCCTTACTAGTGTCATTTCTGTCCAGTAATCACCAAGCTACAACGCACTATTGCTCCAATTAGGGAATTCGAGTCATCTCTGTTCAGGGTGATCATCAACAACTCAAACAAGCTTCCTATTTTCTTCCAGAAAGCTATTCTTTTCTTTCTCAATCAACACATTCGTGTTTCTATGCTCTGTTTCTCATCTCTGAGCCTTTTTCCTACTCGGTCTTCTATTTCATTCTTTTGTCCCTGGGTGCAATCTCTATTTGCAGGGCCTCTCTTCCTATTTGATTACTCTCCTTTGTGGGTTTGTGTTTTTCCATACTCTCTCATTCTACGCACATTGTGTCTGTATATGCACATGTACAACTGTCAAGTCGACTACATATTTGGTAATGTAACCTGTTCCTTCACTTTGTATACACTTTGAAATGTATATACACAGATATCCATTTATAGATACAATAAATGCTCCAAAGTTTAATATAAGAAAGCACCTAAAAAAATATTAATTTACTGTGGTGAATAAATGCTGCAAAGCTTGATACAAATGAAAACACAAAAGATATGACTCTGAACGTATGATGTGTCAACATTGTCTTAGAACATGAAGTCTGTCGTAGGTCACTGTAAATAATGCAGTACTAAAGGCTGAGAAACAGTATAAATGTTTTTTTTTTGTTTTCTAGTTTGTCTGTGATCTGCGGGACTAGCATGTGGCTGAGAAACCACGACTTAGGGGCATCTAAGTCATCAAAATCACCTGGGGATCGCACCTGGCCTAATCCACACCAACCCTTAACATGGATGGATTTTTTTCCCCACAGGTTTTGAACCGGTGACTTAACATCACAGAGTGCCTTAACAACACACTCCATCACCGACTATCCTACACCTCGAGGACAACTAGTATAAATGTTACGTAAACTAACCCAACTAATGATATATATTTTTAACATTTGATCAGTCTTGTCCATGCATGAAAGAGTTGTTGTTTTCATGATATTCTCAACTGTTATGCTATCAATTGCAGACACACATAGAAAGAATTATATAGAAACAACAAACATAGTGATCAACACACAACAACACAATAGAGCAGATAACAAAAGTGAGAAGCCAATATGTGCATGCATTGGAAACCGATCCTTCCTTTCACACTTGCCTTCCTTTCTTTGTTTTCTATGAGTTGCAAATAAGGAATAAGATATTAAAACTACAATTACTAATCGCCCACTGTCTCGGTTTTCATAGGGATAGAAGAAGGATTGAATGAGCTAGAATACCAATGTTGTCGTTATGGTTGTGGGGATAAATCTAATAAAATTTTGAAAAATTGGAGTCCTTTTCTCAGCATTTACGACACTAAGTGGTTACATGTGGAAGTAAGTTAGTTTCCCAAATTAATTATTTTAATTTTGTTTTTTAAAATTTTATAGATTTGTTTCCTTGATTGATAACATTTTTTCATAATTTGTTTAACTTATTTAAAAAACTTAAATCGATAGAATTTTCAAAAAATAAATATAATAAAACAAAACTTTATCTAATTAAAAAAAATACATCTATAGAATTATTAATAAAAGTGAAGTGATGCCATCGTGTGCCATGGAACATGCATACTTGTTTCTTGTAAAATAGAGGTGCTTTGTACAATTACCAATGAATGAAAAAAATAATTGGGTTGAATAGGAGAACATAGACCAATGAATGAACAAATAATTGGGTTGAATGTGGGAACATAGGGAGAGTGATCAAATGACTTTCCCTTGTGAGTTGAGAATAGTGAGAGAAAATGGGGGAAAGAGGCCCCTGGTTTGGGTATATATGTTGGTCGGTGATGTTAGGATATTTAGACACTTAGGAGTTTGTAAGATCTACTTGGTCTATTGTGTCCTTAGGTAAAAGTGTGTTTTCTAGTGTGTTTCTTTAGTATGCATTAGTATACATTTGTAGTTAGGAAATCCGACGGTCATGATATGTTCTTGACATAGAGTGATCCGACGGTTCATACTCTCCTTGATCTTAACGACCATTGATCCGTGGCTTAGCACCCGATTGGTCCATGATGTCTATTTAAATAACATGGAGGGTCATTTGCCGATGATTGATTGTGAGAAACTCTCTTGTAAAATCTCTCTGTAATCTTTTTCTTTGCATTAATAAAACTACTCCAAGTGGTCGCGTTGGATGGGGCCGTGGATGTTTCCCCATAGGGGTTTTACCATGTGAAAACATCGGTGTGTTGATATTTGATCTAGTTATGTGAGTGGTTACTGAAAGTGTTCGTCCTCTGTTGGAATACCTGTGTTGTCGAACATGGTATCAGAGCCTGTTTAAAGACCCGCTCTTGTTGAAGATCGATATCGTGAAGCCGAGTTGCCTCATCTCCGCTTTCTATCATTTCCATACATTTATGGGATGAGAGGACTGATCCATTGCGTTCAGATTGATCGTTTCAGTTAGTACACTTTTCATTTCACTCGAAAAGGTTTCTATTTGCCCAAGATACGACCATTACAGTCAAATCCGGAGGTATAAAGCTTGAATACACATTTTTTTTTAAATTTTTGCAGAGTCGTATTTTGGTTTTATTTTGGTTTTGTTTTATTTATTTCCGGGTTGCTACTCTTTTAGATCTGCATATTCTCTTTTCCCCACGCCCTATGCGATATTGGCAAATCAGAATCAGATAGGAAAAGGTGCATCTTCCGGGTAAGTTAACCAAGATCTAACCCTTGTTGTCATCGAGAAGTGAAATTTTTTTCTTTTGCGAAAAGAGTTTTTTTTTAGCACGCTCTCCAACAACAACAACATTTTTTTTAGCAAGCTCTCCAACAACAACAACAACAGTTTTTTTTTAGCACGCTCTCCAATAGCAACAACAACAACAACAATCCTCCTTCTAAAGATTACAATATGTTTTTCTAGATCATTTGGTTAAAATTTTCCTTATTAAGTAAGAGGTCTTGAGTTCAAGTCTCTCTTTTGTTACTTTTTTTGAAAAAGTTCATGCTAAAATTGTAAAGTGTATTTCACTTCAAGTATAAAAGTGAATCACTGTAAGTAACTTTAATATTTTATTTTAGAGTTATTTATTTTGCATGCAACTTTTCTTTTATAAAGTAACTTCATTGTAAAAGTGATCCCCACTTCTCTTTATAAAAGTGGGTCACTTCATAAAACAACTTACACAATCACATGGTCATTTGGTTACCGATTGTGTCTTTTTTAAAAAGGGCATAACTCTTACATCGGAAGTCCGTTTTCAGTGCCATTTTTTTTAAAACCACATAACTTTTTGATCTCTTTCCATCCACCTCATCAGTTTCAGTTTTTAAATCCACATTATCTGCATATTTAATATGGATTCTACAAGTACTGTCTTGCTTACCAACAACAACTACTTCCAATGGAAATCTCATATGGAAGATTTATTAAGAAGTAAAGGCTTGCACCAGATTACCTTGGAAAAGGAAAAAGCACCCACTGATGCTGATAGGAAATCCAAGTGGGATAATAGGAATGAAGAAGAACGTGGACTAATCGAAATTTCCATCTCTCCTGATTCAAGGTACCACCTTCAAGATATTGATGACCCCAAAGAAGCTTGGGACACGATTGAATCTGTGTTTGGTAAACTCAATATTATTCGAGCACAACTATTAGAAAATCAAATACTGACCTTGAGTCCAAATGATTTTTCTTTCCTTGGAGACTATCTATCTAGGTCTAAAACACTCAGAATTTTATGTGAATAATGTAAGATAAAGATGGAGGAAGAGTGTTGCATCTATCTTATTCTTTCTAAGCTAGGTAGTGCAAATTCTGTGTTTGTATCTACCTTTTATGCCATGCGAGAGGCTCTAGGGGAAGAAGCTTATGAAAAACCTAGTCTTTAGTCCTTTTGTGCTTCTTTGATTCGAGAGGAAGATAAGTTTGTACAATTTGGAGTGATCAACACTGTAGGTCCCTCCAACAAAGTGTTATTTGCCCAGCAGAAAGATAAACCCAAGTATCCCAAGAAGCAACATCCTTGCTACAACAACAAACAACATAAGGGTCCCAAACTTGCTCAGACAACTTCAGCTCCTACTGGTGACAAAGGAGCAAAATATAAAAGTAAGAATACTAACAGACATTGCAACTTTTGTGATAAATATGGTCATGATGAGTCCAAATGTTTCAAGAAGATGGCAGCTTTAGAAGAAGCGATGAAGAAGCACAACATCAGTATTGATTCTACTTCTTCTTCTCACGGACATGCACTTTCTGCTTTTGGTTTCTCCTTCAATTCAAATTCTACTACTACTTCTTCTTATGATGAGTGGCTTATTGATTCAGGAGCATCTTATCATATGGCTAAGGATAAAGCCATATTTTCTGCTCTAAATGAATGTAACACCAAGAAAATATTTGTTGGTGATGATAGATCTCTTAGTGTTTTAGGATCTGAAACAGTTCAAGTAGATAATGGTCATTTCAATGATGTATTATGTGTTCCATGTATTTCTTGTAACCTTCTATCAGTATATCAAATAACTCATTCAGGTGAAGGTAAAACCATCGAGTTTTCACCTCACCAAGTTGTAATCAAGGATCTAAAAGATCCTAAGCATGTTCTTGCAAATGGAATTGCTGATGATATTACCAGGTTGTACAAGTTTGACAACTTTAGGTCATCAACTTTTTCATCAGTTTTTGTTGCTCATAGTGATGACTTGAGCAAACTTTGGCATGAGCGGTTTGGTCATCTAAATTATCGCTCATTGCAACAACTATGTAATCAATAGATGGTGACTGGTCTTCCTCTTGTTTCATGCAGAGATGGTGTTTGTGCCGGTTGTGTTCTCGGCAAACATCATCGGGATAGTTTTGACAAACGTGCCTCTTGGCATGCCTCGGGCCCTTTGCAGCTTGTTCACAGTGATTTATGTCGTCCACTTTCTTCTCCTTATTTTTCTGGGTGCAAGTATTTCTTAACTTTCATTGATTACTTTTCCAGACGTAATTGGGTTTACTTCTTAAAACTCAAGAGTGAAGTTTTTGACAAGTTTTTTGCCTACAAGGCCCTTGTAGAAAAGAAATCTAGACATCAAATTCAAAGGTTAAGACGGATAATGGAGGCGAATATGTGAACAATAATTTTACAAGCTACTGTACTACACAGGGAATCCAAATGCAACACACTGTTCTATATACACCACAACAAAATGGTGTTGCTAAGAGAAAGAACCGCACAATAAAAGAAATGGCTAATTGTATGATCCAATCTAAGGGATTAAGTCTAAAGTATTGGGTGGAAGCCATCAACTGTGCAAATTACATAGTAAATCACACTCCCACAAAGGCTCTTAAAAATATAACACCAGAAGAAGCTTGGACTAAAATTAAACCAGATGTAAGTCACTTCCGTGTATTTGGTAGTATAGCATGGGCTCACATTCCTGATGAGAAAAGGAAAGCATTGTAGCCTAAAAGTGAGAAGTTTATATTTGTTGGTTATTCTGAAGATGTCAAAGGTTACAGACTTCTTCAATCACACTGTAATGAAATTATTATTAGAAGGGATGTTAAATTTGATGAAAATCTCTTGGCTTGCAAGCCTAATTCAACAATTGTGCCTTTTTTGGCCTATGAGCCATCGTTGGCATTTGTGCCTTCTTATGATCTGGTTTCTTCTTCAGATGATGACAGTGTGGATGAAAATCCACCTTCACCTGCTCACCCTCCTCCAGATGCGTCCTTTGAACCTGAACCAGCACTAGCTCCATCGCTTCCTAGATGGGTCCTTTCAACATGAGAAGCAGTTGGTGATCTTGTCGGTGATCCTTCAGATCAATGTCAGACACGTTCAAAGTTCTAGTGAACCTCTTCTCTTTTGGATCAAGTTTCAAAAAATCATGATCCAGAGACATTTGCAGAAGCTTCAGGTAATCCAGATTGGGATACAACAATGAATGAAGAGTATCGTTCTTTAATGACAAACGATACTTGGGATATTGTACCTCTTCCAAAAGGAAGAAAACTTGTTAGATGAAAATGGGTCTACAGAACTACGTATGCATCATATGGAAGTGTTGAAAGACACAAGGCTCGGTTAGTTGTCAAAGGATTTTCCCAAGTTGAAGGAATTGACTATAATGAAACCTTTGCCCCTGTAGAAAAAATGAATTTCATCCGCCTTGTTCTTGCCCTTGCTACCTCACATAAATGGGAGGTCCATCAGATGGATGTTAAATCCTCCTTCTTGCACGGATATTTGAAAGAAGAAATCACATGGAACAACCTCCTGGCTATGTCCAGAATGACTCTAGCCTTGTTTGTAGCCTCAAGAAATATCTTTATGGTCTCAAGCAAGCTTCTCGATCTTGGTATGCCAAAATGGATAGCTTTCTTATTGCCACTGGATTCTCTAGATGCCATTCTGATCCTAATGTCTATACCAAGAAAGTAGGAAGCATCTCATAATCCTTGTCCTTTATGTTGATGACCTTATCCTTACTGGTAGTGACTCAAAACTTTTAAACCATGTGAAAACCAGCCTTAAGAAGAAATTTGAAATGACAGACTTAGGCTTTTTGCACTATTTCCTTGGCCTCCAAGTTTTGAAAACCAATGGAAGAATTTTTCTTTCTCAATCTAAGTATGCTTGTGACCTTCTTCGTCGCTTTCACATGGACGATTGTAAACCAACCCCTTCTCCCTTCTAGTCTGGAGTCAAGCTTTCTGCCACCCTGTACCGTCAGTTAGTTGGTAGCCTCTTATACTTGACTCATACCCGTCCCGATCTTTCCTTTGTTGTTGGTATTGTATCCCGATATATGCAAACACCCCATGAAATCCATTGGAAAGCAGCTAAAAGGATACTTCACTATGTTCGTGGTACAATTCAGGGGAGACTCCTTTATTGGTTGGTTTCACTGATTCAGATTGCGCCAACGACCCTGATGATTGGAAGTCTACTGTAGGTTATGTCTTCAGCCTTGGTTCAAGACCTATCACTTGGGCCTGTAAGAAACAACAGGCTATTGCACTTTCTTCAGTAGAAGCAGAGTACCGAGCAACGATAAATGCAAGTCAGGAAGCCCTGTGGCTTCGACAGATCCTTTCATAGTTTGGATTCCAGCACCAGCATCCGACCAGCCTTTGGTGTGACAATCAGAGTGCCATCAATCTCACCAAAGCCCTAGTTTAACATCAACGTAGAAAACACATCGAGCTACACATGCACTTCATCAGAAAGCTCATTCACAAAGTATCTTACATAAGATCAAGTTGCAGACTTCGATCTATGTTAGGAGTTCAGGAAGTTATCATTAAGGGGGGATATGCTCTAATGCCTCCTTCCTTCTCTTATTGTGTCACTATTGTAAATCCTTCAATCCTATCCCAAGTTGTTCTTAAGGGGGGATGTTAGGATATTTAGACACTTAGGAGTTTGTACGATCTACTTGGTCTATTGTGTCATTAGGTAAAAGTGTGTTTTCTAGTGTGTTTCTTTAGTATGCATTTGTAGTTAGGAAATATGATGGTCACAATATGTTCCCGACATAGAGTGATCCAACGGTTCATACTCTCCTTAATATTAACGGCCATTGATCCATGGCTTAACACCCGATTGGTCCATGATCTATATTTAAAGAGCATGGAGGGTCATTTGACAATGATCGATTGTGAGAAACTCTCTTGTAAAATCTCTCTGTAATCGTTTTCTTTGCATTAATAAAACTGCTCCAAGTGGCCACGTTGGTTGGGGCCATGGATGTTTCCCTGTAGGGGTTTTACCATGTGAAACAATCGGTGTGTTGATCTTTGATTTGGTTATGTGAGTGATTACCGAAGGTGTTCATCCTCTGTTGGAATACATGTTTTGTTGAACATGTGAACGATGAGTTGGAATTCAAATGATTAACTAATATTGGGGAATATTATGGGCCACTGAAAATGAAAGAATGGATTTAAAAAAAACAATTGTAAGACTTATGAAGAACTGAGATTCCATGGGTGTTTATTTAGCAAGATGGTGAGAAGAAGTGTGAGGTTCATTCTTGGAAATGAAAACTACTTGAACTCCTACCTATGGTAAAAAAAATGGGTGTTGATTTGTAAGGGGAGCTAAAAAATCAAGATATCCCATGTGGGTGGAAGACTACTAGGGAACACCAATTAATGTTTTTGGAACTGGGTGAAGGCATTGTATACTTAGGAAATGGAATTATAAAGGAATATGTAGGGGGGGATAATGGTACTACCATGTAATGAGACAAAGAGAACCCACTGATAAATACATACACACATGAAAACAAATACCCAAAGTGAAAATACCTAATAGTAATAAATATGACAAAGGAATTAGAATCAAGAAACAATAGTAACTGTGAGCCATCATACATGTTAAATGGATGGAGAGATAAGGGATCCAGGGGAATTTGTTTGGAAAATTGAATGGATCACCATTGTGAAGATTGAAACATGATCATCCTCACAATGCAAACGGTTCAAAAATCATTTGTTTGGAAAACGGAATGGATCACCATTGTGAATATTTAAAGATGGTCATCCTCACAATGCAAATGGTTCAAAAATCAGAACTTCTAAGCTCCCTCATAGACTCGAGGAACTTGGTGACATGACCGTAAGAAAGGAGTGGGGTCCATCATGCCACATCATTTGTACTAGTGCTAATGTGGAAGTGAGATATATGGAGCCCGCAAAATTCTAGAGTGAGCTGTGGATGCATCTATGAACGTATTTCAATAGTGAGAGAGCCAGGTAAAGGGTCTTGACTCATGCTTGTCATTTATGTATTTAATGCTTTTCTTATGGTAGTGAAAAGGATCGCATGACCCCTTTTTGAAGGTGGTTGTTGATCCATATTTATGAGAAGAATGAAATGAAAACACAAATCTATAATATTAACACAAAGATACAATAAAACTTGACTTCTATTCAATAAGAAATATGTTGAAACTGCAAAAATGTAGATTGGAACAAGCTTGCTAGAATGGTGGCATCTTATATTTGAGAAGAGATGTGACGGCTAAACTCATTCGCAAAAATATGAGTACAATGAGGCTCCAAAGGCCTTTTTAAATCAAACATGAATTCCAAAACCCTAGACATTCAAAAAACTAACCATAGGAGATGAAGCGCCAAAAGTCATGTGGGCCCCGTTGGGGTAAGTTGGTACATCAACTTCCTGGGGTCGTAACTTTTTCATATGATCTTTGTTTTAGGCGCATGATAGCCCGTTGGAAAGGTATATATGAGGAATACACATTATTCTATCACACTAAGACTTAGTCCAGAATGTTACTTTTGCGGGCCCAAAAAACATTGTTTAGGGCCTCAAAATGGCCCCAGAAGTTTAGGACCCAAAAAACTAGAAAAAAATTGCAAAGATAAAAAAACCGGAATTGCCAAGATGAAAGTTGTATGTGATCCAGATGGAAGAGGTGGGTGGCCACCCATATCCACTTGGATCAATTCTCCCTCCTTAGGAAGCAATGGTCTCCATTGCCTTGAGTTCCCCCATCAGATGAGGAAACTTCTGTTGAATTTGTCACCAAGTGAACCACTTGCCTTGGTGCAGGAGCTGCCCTGCTTTGACAACCCGATAAAGATGAATTTTGTGTTGGCCAATTATCTTGATCAATGTTTCCACGATATGATTAATGGATGCCTATTCCATGCATTCATGGTTGAGCTCTGTCGGTGTCAATTATTCTTCTATCTCTAAGATGTCCAATAAGGGTGGAAAGTATGGCCGAAGGAGGTCCACATTAAACACTGGGTGCAAGCCAAGGGAGGGGGGAATGTTGAGCTACAAATTATTTTCACCCAAAACCTTGGTGATGGTGTAAGGGCCATAGCGGAGTGGAAAAATATTTCGATGGGGTCCTGTAAGGCATTCTTTCTACAAGTGCAACCAAACTTTATCTCCCACCCAAAACTTGTGTGGCACTTAGTGTTGATCATGACGCTGCATGTACTTGGTATTGGAATTCTGAAAAATATCCTGAACATGTTGGCGCATGTGGTGGATTCATTCAATGAACCAGGTGACTTTGTTGGCTTGGGTTTTCGCATGGGATGATTCTGCCTATGTGGATGCAAGGGGTAGTGAAACATCCATGGGACCCAATGGTTGAAATCCCAACCCCACCTAAAAGGGGATGTGGTCGATTGAGCTATGTATGTCTCTATTGTAACTATGTTGAACATAGGGTAGACTCTCATTCCATGTGCATGGGTGATTGGAATTGTACATGTGAAAAACATGTATGATCATCCTGTTAACGACCGCAGTTTGGCCATCTGTTTGGGGGTGTAAGGTTGTGTATTTGGTGAGCTTGGTGTCTAGCCATGACCAGAGGATCAAAAATAATGTGTTGAGGAACCAACTATCCCAATCATAGATGATGGTTTGTGGTATCCAAAAATGTACCCACACTCGTTAGAAGAAGAGATTGGTAGTGGCCACTACTATGATGCTCTTCTTGCAGGCGACCATAATCGCTATCTTGGAAAATCCATCAATAACCATGGAAACAAAGTCATTTCTCTACTTGGTTGAAGGAAGGCCAGACATATAGTACATCGAAATGGATTACCAGGGCCTGTCAGGAGTAAGAAGAGGGGTGTACATTCCTTGTTTCTTAATGGTTGGTTTGGTAATGGAATAGGCTGTGCAGGACCTGATATACTTGATGACATCATGTTGGAGTTTCACCCAATAGAACTTTTTTTGTAACACTGCCATTGTCTTCTCTATGTTGAAGTGTCCTGCCACCCCACTCTAGTGAGCTTCCTAAATAGTTTTTTCTCTCTCATTTTATGGAACATAGAGATGGCCTAGAAGGCATAAGAACCTGTCCTACAGATGAAAATCAGTGACAACTGTGTTTGTGCCCAACATCTGGTAGGTAGTGGCGAAGTTAGGATCTCTCTCATAAATTTGGGGCCATCTATAAGTCTCATGTCTATCATTTTATCACTACAAGTCGCCTCCAGATTGCGTTGGAGGTAAGCCCAATACCCATTAGAGTTTTATGTCACGGGTTGGTTTTAAAGAGGTCAAATGGGTGCAGATTCAAGATGATATAATTTTAACTCAAAAAACTAGACTGCTATGCACCTGTCGGTGAGGTCTTGATTAACTTCAGTCAGTAAGTTGGAGTAAGGGTGAATATGAGGAATATTTAGTGAGAAAGGTGTAGAGGTCCACTATGAACATCAGATTTTCCAGCAGCCCAAGGAGGAAAAAATTAAACACAAGGTCCTCTTGGATTCAAATTTCAAGGAAGCTGAAAGAAATCATAACAGTACTATAATCAAACATTTATCATAATACAGTTACAATAATCCATGTGAATCAATCAAACATGAACTTTCTCAGTATAAGAGGCAAATAAGATGGAGAAGAAACTAACTTTCATTAAACAAGATATCTCAAAAAAAAATACATAATGAAATAATCAGTGTTCTTCATCAAAAGTTTACAATACGAGAGCACTTCTCAACCATCGATCATAAAAAAATACTAAAACTGCCTATATATACTCAGAACTGCTGCAACCACTAGGGGCGTGATTGGACCACTGCATTCAAATCTTTCAATCGATGCCTGCTTTGTCAGACTGTGTAGGCCTTCTCATGTCAGACGCGAGCTCACCTTAGTTATGTGCTTTGCAGGAAAATCCGTCCAGAAGGAAGCTTCAGATTGACAATCTGCACTCATGACCGTTCTCAGAATGCTTTCCATTTATGTGGTGAGATGAGTTGTCAACCAACTCTCTCAGTCTCATTAATGAACTGCATCGGGATTGAAACGCGGATTAATGCCAAGGGTGCAGACACACACTGCTCTTGGATAGGATGCCATATAAACACGTGATTGCAAGGCCAATCAAAGTTGGTTTGGGTTCACATCGCTTTTGAGCCCGCAATCCACCACCTTTTGCCACATATTACTTTTTTCAAACCACGGTTTCAATTGCGGGACCGATCAAGAAAATTATCACCCGAGCACATCGCTTCCCCACCATGGACTGTGGCCGTAGATATGGTCCCGATCTAAGATTTGGATGCTCCTGCCAGATTTGGTGCCACCACCAAGCTTAACTGCCCACCATATTTAGAATCCGCCAAACTGTGCCCTAGGGGTGGGATGCTACTTTTGACGTTGAACATGAAAAACCCCATGGAGGAAAAACCCCTGAAGGGAAGGATCTGCTGCCACGTGATTATACACTTTGGGACTTTGGCCCTTGTCTTTGGGACTTGGCACGTTTCTCGTTTCAAAAGTCCCAAAGTAAAACTCCTGGAGTGACAGATCTGATGATGCATGGTAGTCTAAATTTTGATGGCCGAGATCTACTTCTGGTCTTTGGGGATTCGAGACTTCGATGTTTTTTGTGGCACAATACCCCGGGGTTGCTATGATCCTCATAGGGGATACCCATCGTCGCAAAACTGAGCCCGCCTGTTTGTATTTTAAGCCTGAAATGAGCTACTCTGCATGCTGCGCTTGGATGTTTCCTGTGCAGACCAAAAAATTGGATGACCTGCTGCCTTTGAAAACTATATGTGATAACATTTGGCTCCACAGGGATGAAATCTTCCCTACGAGCTACCAAGAACAAGCAGTGCCAGTCGCCTTATGCATTGTGTTATGGAGTCTAGCTCAAAACGTTCCGTTGAGGACTACAGGCCGATAAACAAACTATTCTAAATGAAAGAAAATACATGGGCTCTATGGAGATTATTTATGTACATTCTTATACTAATTGATTTTTTACATAGTGCTAGGTGAAAGAAAACTTCCACCATAGCCATTCAAACAACTTTCTAGCTGCAAATTTGCTTAATCTATCAATGATTGATAACAAATAATGCAACTATGACAACATAATGGTTACATTCTTCAGCTTTCCTCCTAATGTCGAGGTCAAGATAAACCTGGTGGCTTTAAACATGAAGGAAATACAACTCCATGTATTCCTCCACAGGCTCATAGGACAGGTGGAAAACTCCATAAAATTTGCAATAGGTAGCCTGATTTGTCTTGCAGTTGTTCACACCAGGTTGAATGTCTCTGGAAAGTGCAGGTGGGTGAAAGGATGGTGCAGGATGACTTCTCTTAGGTGATGGTTGCTGACTTACAAGCTCAAGACAAGAACCAAAATGCCCCTTCTACTGCTCCTTTTCTTCTTCATGGCTCTCCCAAGGGTGAGATTCATAATCATCATAAACATGACCCAAGGGAAAGTTCTTCTCATTTACAGGTTCTGAACATGATATAAATTGTGCATTTGGCTCCTCCTTTTCTTCTTCATGGATCTCCCAAGGATCGGATTCACAATCATAATAAACAGGAACCATGGGAGAGCTCTGCTCTTCGTCATCTTCGCTGGGACATTCATCAACAATCGTTTGTTCTTGGTCAGTATCCGACATCACTTCTTAATCATAAGCAGGGATGCCAAGAACATTCGTTTCTAGGACTGGAATATCCTCTGTATTTTCTTCATAAGAGAGGCGAGAAAAATCTTCCTTCAATTCCTCTATACTTGTAGAAAGTGATTGTATCAACTCCATCATCTCCTCCGGGGGATGTCCCTCATCCTCACATCTTTCGCAAGAATGAATTATGTCATGAACACCATATCTATACTCCTCACAATAGTTATGACAGATTAACTTAGAAGAATAAAATTTTTGATGATGCCTATTGAAAGCTGCATGAAATTCTCCCAGGGAGGAGATGCTAGCAAGGTTCACGAGTGATACCACTGACATGCATCTCATGCTAATGAGAACATGAACATATTCATTAATACATCTTCATGATGTATTTCTCACTGATGCATGAGTTCATGAAACTCACAGAGATGCTGAGCAGGGTTGTCCTCTTTACGCTCTCTAAATATGGGAAAATAATCGCCCCATTTATTTGGAGTAGGGACAACATTAGGAAAACCTGGAACAACAAAAAAATTAAAAGGAGAAAACCTTCGAACCAGGATTATTTCCATTTCGAACCAGTGGAGTCACCAATCGATCCTTTAATCATGGAGTCGCCAGGTGAATGATATGCAGTCTGAATGTGTCTGTTCTTTGTTCACCATCAAAGACTAGATCTGATCATTGTCAATCTCCCAAGTAACTTTCAAGATGAGAAAGCGGCTGCTAAAATCCTTCTCAAAAAACATTTCTGGGTCATCTCGGGTGTGCTAGAGGTAGCCACAACCAAAATAGTGGAGTCTACACAGTGGAGTCACCAAGCAAAAATGAAATCTTCAATGGTTTTGATATCTGATGCACCTTCAGAATCAGAATCTTGTTGTCGTTCTACCTAGGGAAAAGTATCCAATTTGATCCTCAACAACGACGCCATAAATGTTAGCACTAGAAGTCACCTCCAGATTGCGTTGGAGGTAATCCTCATACCCATCAAATTTTTATGTCACAGGTTGGTTTTAAAGAGGTCAAATGGGTACAAATTCAAGATGATATCGTTTTAACTCAGAAAACTGGACTGGTATGCACCTGTAGGTGAGGTCTTGATTAACTTCAGTCAGTAAGTTGGAGTAAGGGTGAATAGGAGGCAGATTTAGTGAGAAAGGTGTAGAGGTACACTATTAACATCAGATTTTCCAGCATCTCAAGGAGGAAAAACTTAAACACAAGGTCCTCTTGGATTCAAATTTCAAGGAAGCTGAAAGAAATCGTAACATTACTATAATCAAACATTTATCATAATACAATTACAACAATCCATGTGAATCAATCAAACATGAACTCTCTCAGTATCAAAGGAAAATAATATGGAGAAGAAGCTGACTTTCATTAAACAAGATATCTCAAAAACAAATACATAACCAAAGAACCAGTGTTCTTCATCAAAAGTTTACAATACGGGAGAACTTCTCAACCATCTACCATAACAAAATACCAAAATTTCCTATATATACTCACAACTATTGCAACTACCAGGGACGTTATTAGACCACTTCATTCAAATATTTCAGTCAGTGCCTACTCTGTCAGACTGCGTAGACCTTCTCATGTTAGACGTGAGCTCACCTTAGTCATGTGCTTTGTAGGAAAATTCATCCAAAAGGAAGCTTCGGATTGACAATCTGCACTCACGTCCATTCTCAGCATGCTTTCCATTTATGTGGTGAGATGAGTTGTGATCCACCTCTCTCACTCTCATTAACGACCTGCATCGGTATTGAAATGCGGCTTAATGCCAAGGGGGTGGCCACACGGTGCTCTCGGATAGGACTCCATATAAATGCGTGATTGAGGGGCCACTCAAAGGTGGTTTTGGTTCACACCACTTTTGAGCCCGCAATCCACCACCTTTTGCGACGTATTACTTTTTCCAAACCATGGTTTCTTGCAGGACCACTCAAGAAAATTATCGCTCGAGCATGTCACATCCCCACAATGGAATGTGTTTGTAGATCTAGTCTCGATATGATATCTGGACACTCCTTCTAGATTTGGTGCCACCACTAAGCTTAACCACCCACCATCTTTAGAATCTGCCAAACTATGCCCTAGGGGGGTGTTACATTTGACGTTGAACATGAAAAAACCCGCGGAGGAAAAACCCTTGAAGTGAAGGATCTACTGTCATGTGCTTCGGAACTTCGGGACTTTGGCACTTATCTTTGGGACTTGGTGCATTTCTTGTTTCAAATCTCCCGAAGTAAAACTCTCGGAGTGACAGATCTAATGACGTGTGGCAGTTTGGATTCGAATGGAAAAGATCTACTTCGGGCCTTCGAGATTTAGACCTTTCTCATGGCGCAATACTTCGTGCAATTATGAAAATATGAATACCTAGGGGCCGCTAATCTGATCCTCACAGGGGATCTCTGTCGTTGCAAAACTGAGCCCGCCTGTTTGTATTTTAAGCCCGAAATGAGCTGCTCTGCATGCTGCGCTTGGATGTTTCCTATGTAAACCACGAACTTGGACAATTTTCTGCCCTTGACAAATATATATGATAACATGCCGTAGTGGAGTGTCATGGTTAGTGTGGAAACTGGAGGTCGATTGAGGCAATCAACAATGCGGTTTGTTCTCCATGTCTTATACTTGATGTTGATATGGAATTGTTGCAAGTATGTGGACCACTTCTAATGGAGGTCATTCTGAAATTTTCCTTCTATCTACATGATTTGCAGAGGCTTAAGATAAGTTTGGATGATTGTCTCCTTCCCAAGAATGTAATACCTCCATTGGTGGTAGGCTTGTACAATGGAGTAAATTTCTTTAACGTAAATGGGGTACTTACATAAAATATATGATAGCATCTCACTATGATAGACCATGGGATGTCCATGTTGAGCGATAATTGTTCCACAACATAGTCTGAAGCATCTGTCTCAATCTCAAAAGGCTGTTGCAGGTCGGGTAATGAGAGCACCAGAGATGAGCATAAGCGTTGCTTCAAATCATCGAATGCTTTCCTTTGTGACTGGCCCCACATGAATTTTTCCTTGCCACCGCCCCTAGTCACTTGGATAAAATCCCATGCAATGTGGGAGAATCCCAACACGAACCTACGATAGAAATTGGAAAGGTATAAGAAGATCTAAATCTTAGTGAGTGCAGTCGGGGATGGCCAGTCACAGATGACCTGGATATTGGCTGGATCGACATGAACCCCATGCTCACCAACAATGTATCTTAGGTACTGGACCATATTCATGTCGAAGGAGCATTTTTCCAAATTTGCATATAGTTTGTGTTTCCACAGAGTGTGCATAACCTGTTAATTATGCTACAAGTGTTCTACCCAATTCTTGTTGAAGATGAGGATGTCATCCAAATAAACCACCAAAAAAGAATTGGTGAAATTCCACAAGATACCATCCATCATCCTCATGAAATTTATTGGGGCATTTGTCAAGCCAAAGGGCATGACCAACCATTCAAAAAGACCTTCTTTAGACTTGAAAGTTTTCTTCCATACATTGGTCTTCTCTATTGGGAATTGGTGGTAACCGAACTTCAGATCAATCTTACTGAAGTATTTTCCCCCCTTGATATGGTCAAGGAGATCATCAATTCAGGGAATTGGGTACTGATTCATGACTGTTATTTTATTTAGGGCCCAACAATCAATGCATAATCATCAAGACCTATCTTTCTCCTCAAAAAGCACGATTGGGATTCCACAAGTTGGTGAGCTTGGGTGGATGTGCCCCTTTTCGAGCAGATCTTGGATCTGGCGCTTGATTTCCTCATTTTATGAGGGAGAGCGGTGATAGAATGGCCCATTGGGTAGCAGTATGCCAAGGGTCATATCGATTGAGTGCTTGACATGGCAGTGCAAAGGTACCCTAGTGGGTGAGGAGAATATGTCTTTGTATTCCTTCACGATCTTATCCACTTACTTATGCTACGTGGAGAGACCTATCGAGGAGGCCATGGATGTGGCTGCAACCTTCCACTCACTTTGAGTGTGAATCATGAAGAATACAAACTTCCTAGTTCAAGAGATGACCTTCCTGCATTGCTTGGCAGAGATCAAGAAAATGGCAGTAGATGGAACTACCTTTGGTATCCTATATAATTTCATGTCCAAAGTAATAATAACAATACAAAGACTAGACTCATATACAACATGAAATTTCTATAAATAAGGTTGGACCAAAAGAACATAAAAAAATTCAAGGGGGGAGACATCACACAACACCTCATATTTGAAGGGATTGATGCCATAGGTTAGTCAACACTGTTGGCTGATGCAGAGAGCGCTCCCATGGCGAATCCATCTAATGGTGTACGACTGTGGGTGTGATGATGTTGGTAGAGCAAAGCAATTGATATGAATTTCTTCTGGATACCGCTGTAAATGATTAAGTGCATCGAAGTACCCTTCGACCACATGTATGAATTAAAGAGGCCCTCACCTTCCTCTGGTTCATCATGTTTGTTGGGATGGAACTTGGTGGTGGTAGCAATGGTGGCACTTGGTTCTGCGTCAATGTTATGTAACCATTTTTTTGGTTCTAAATTAGAGTCAGATACTACATCTGATTCAGAGGCTTTCACCTCATCCACCAATGATTTCTTTGAGCGACATTCAATGGTGTTGTGCCGGGGTTCTTATGGAACTCATACCATTCCCCAATTCCTTTCTTTATCTTTCCATTTTCCTTCTTTGTTTACGGTTTTGATTGGTTGTCCTAAGGCTGTCCATCCTTGATTTTCCCTTTGTTCTATGGGTTGGGGCCACCTTTTCCTTGCTTCTGCTGTGAGGGGTTCGCAGACCTGAACTGCCATGTCTTCTATTTAAGCTTCTGCTTGATTTTGACAGCATATCGATAGGTCGTGCCCAAGGATGAAATTTATATAAAATAAATTTCTATATATATGTATCTATGCTGACCATTATGGTACATGAGAACTAGATGTTTCTCAGAGTCTTTGATACCTAGTTTGGTGTGCAAGGTATGGAAGACATTGGTGAAATATGGCACCGTTTGGTCCCTTTCCTGTCATAATGTGGTCCATCTTGTATATAAGTCATCATAACTTGTAGCAGGGTAGTATTTTTGCTTAATAGAATCCTTGAAGGAACCCCAAGTGGGTGACACTACAAATAATGTGCCCTCTGTTTCCCTTTTCTCACAGAAAGTCTCCCACCAATCTATGGCATGGGGGACAACCTTGAGGAGCACAAATGTAATCTTTTCTCTATCGGGAAAGTTGTCAACAGAAAAGTACCCTTCTAGAAGGTTTAACCATTTATCTACAACATCCACATCTATTTGAACTTTAAATATAGGAATATCAAAGTTGATATGTACCTTGAAGGGGGTGGTGTCTCCGCTTGAGGTAGATGAGTCTCTTGTTGGCAGTCGTCGAAGGATTTGCACAATTTATCTATCATCTCGTTCCTTTTTCATGAGAGGGATTCCTAAAGAAATAGTTTAAATGGATCTCCTACCCCATCATCTCTCTATTCTTCCCCCATGGGAGGTGGTTGGGTTTGGCGAGGCTGATCTTGTAAGGGATCAACTAGTTCGAGTCCCAACTGCTTATACCTTGACCTCATTGGGGACATGCATAGAGAAACAAATGAAGAGCATGCTGCTCTAATACCACTGATACGGATTTATGAGCAGAACAAAATGAAAAAAACATATCTATAATATTAACACAGAGATACATTCAATAATAATAGAGATGTAGTAAAACTTGACTTGTATTAAATGAGAAACATGTTGAAACTGTAAAAATGCAGATAGAAACAAGCTTGCTATAATGGTGGCAACTTATCTTTGAGAAGAGATATGATGGATACGCTCATTCACAAGAAAATGAGTACAATGAGACCCCAAAGGCCCTTTTAAATCAAACATGAATGCCAAAACTATAGACATCCAAAAACCTAACTCTAGGAGATGAAGCGCCAAAATTCATGTGGGCCCCGTTGGGGTAAGTTGGTACAAAAACTTCCCGGGGTTGTAAATTTTGCATAAGATATCCGTTTTAGGTGCACGATAACATGTTGGAAAGGTATATCTGAGGAATAAACATTTTTACCTCATACTGTGGCTTCGCCTACACTATGACTTTGCAATCGCAAAAAATGTTGTTTAGGGCCTCAAACTGACCCTAAAAGTTTAGGACCCAAAAAGCTAGAAAAAAAATGCCAAGCTAAAAAAATTGTAACTGTGAAGATGAAAGCTATATGTAAGCCAATTGGAAGAGGTGGGTGGCCACCAATATCCACCTGGATCATTCGTACACTCTACATGGGTGATCAATAGGTATTCACACAACTCTGTTCCCCTATGTTCTGGATAATCTCATAGGACTACGTGATGATTGGAAGAACAATCATGTTGTGAGTTGCACGACTATTATCCAATTAGTTGCACATTCAATGCAACTAATTAGGTAGTGGTCACTTTGTCACACACCCAACCCCTAAGGGTAGGGATATTAGGATTTTTCTCTTTTACCAACTATCTTATATCCTATATTTTCCAACTCCATCGTATTCTGCTCATTGAGAGATTCCCAACGATGGAAATTTCGCTCAAAACTGAGCTCTAGATCGAAATTTATGTCCTTTCAAATTTATTGGTTTTTTTACCTCTATACCACTGACACGTGGCATACATGTGACACCTCATCACACTTTCCATCTGACATGGAGACAATGTAGAACCTATGTGTCACCTATCAATCCTTCCATGAGGAGATTTTGATCCACGCAGGCCTGTCATTGTTATCACTCAGACTCTCTTCCAGTACCCTCATCACTCAATTCTGATGGATACAGTATCAAACAACATTCCCCTTTGGTGCCATTCATTCAGAGCTAGAATGGATTGAGTAGTTTCACTGCTCCGAAATCAAGGTATAGAGGAATATTCCCCTCTCCTCGATAGACAACATAGACACAATTCATGATCTCCTAATAGAAAATTGACATCTATTCTTGGTATAAGGTTCTCTGACCTCATTTTACCACACTCGACTCATCCATCGATGGTGAGTGACACCTGTTTCTATAAATTCACTCCAGTTTTCACACTAGTGTGCCACGTCAGCCATTACATTAACACTACATTTTTTTACTTAGGCGAGACTCACGACAGATCGATGGCTATCGTGCAATCTCTCCATACCCTAAACTATAGTCGATATTTTCCCTCTATAAGACTCTCATTCCCAGGCCATTAGAGGAGTACTATAAATCCTTTGAATTCGTACTTCAAAAAATAATCAAAGTTGAGCCATCTCGACTCGCACTCAACCCGGTCTCCTAATCAACTGTTGACACCCGTCTTCACATTGACGCTCCCAGTTAGATCTCACCCTTCTGACTTAGTAAGTGGGACTCATAATGATTAATGACTAAGGATTCATCCCTCCCGCTTCCAGATCTACGGTTCAAACTGTCTCGACTTCAGGGTCTTTCCTTCGGGGTTATTCTCACAACACATGAAATTTCCTTCTGAAAGGATCACTCTGAAAGGTTGGTTTCAGAGTATTTCCCATGATGTTAGAGGGATCTCTCCAACGTGGTAACTTTGAAAACCCCACCAATCAACGATCACGATCTCTTCAGATCAATGGTTTTTGTTCTCCGCTGACCAACACAAGGTTTACAGAATCATAAATGTTCTCTCTAAGGACTTAGCCATTTTTCGAGTTATGAAATAATTTGATTCTTACTTTGGAAAACTTGAAACGATTATGTGACCATTATAAACTGTGAACTTAAGGTTAAGGCCTCACATGATTTGTAGGCTCTCCACACAGGGAACATATAGAGTATTCGAGCATGTAGAAGTTTGTATTGATTTATTTTTTATGATTTAACCACACAATAGTAAACATCATAACATAGATCATCTTATAGCATTCAAAATCATAGGTTTAATTACAAAAAATTTCTCTTAGATTTAGACATTCATATGTGTTATCATACAATTGTTCCATTAATGAGGATTCACATAAATAATTCATAGTCAGTTTCAGTACATATGAACACTTATCTGATATGGAAATAATCCAATCCAATTGACTAAGAGAGGACTCCTTTCCTCCCAGCAATAGGCCTTTCTATAGAGTCACTTCATACAACACGCTACCCCCATGCCAAGCCATGATACCACCAAGAAAATTGACTCGGAAGGGTTCTGAGTCTGCGATGATCTAAGAAGGTTATTATCCTTCTTCCTATGACTCAAAAGAAGTTGCCACCTCCCACTGAGCTTTGGGTCTCTATAGGTTTATCAAGTGGTTTCTCAATTGTATTTCCTTGTCACAATGGAGTGCCTTCTCTGCTCAACAGTTTCTCGATGACCTCCCCTTACTAGTGTCGGTTTCTATCCAGTAAGCACCAAGATGCAACCCACTATTTCTCTAATTAGGGAATCTGAGTCATATCTATTCAGGGTGATCATCAACAACTCACAAAAGCTTCCTATTTTCTTCCATAATCTATTCTTTTCTTTCTCAATCAACACATCCACACTTCTGCTCTCTGTTTCTCATCTCTGATCCTTTTTCCTGCTCAGTATTCTATTGCATTATTTTTTCCCTGGGTGCAATCTTCATTCATAGGGCCTCTCTTCCCATATTATTACTCTCCTTTGTGGGTCTTTGTTTTTCCATACTCTCTCATCCTGCACACTTTGTATTTTTCCTTCCCGGGTTTTCTTCTCCATTCCTTCGGGATTTCTGCAAACGTAACCTGCAATCCTCCCTTCATAATTTGAAGGGGTGGTTTCGTGGTACATTCCCCTATCATTTATTCAATTGGAAATTCTCTATATGTATGGTCCAACTACTACAATCATTACTACTCAACCACCTTTATGACTGTCTCCTTAATGATCATGCGGTCTCCTTCATCAGTCTGGTGTGCTGGTAGGTGAATTCATTATTTTTGTAAGCATATATTAGTTTTTTGTGCAAGCTTCCTATTTTCTTCACTGATGCATCTCAACTCCATTTCAGTCAACCATTCCATTAGTCCTTTTACCTCATCAATTTCCTCTGGTTTGTCATGGCTAGTATTTATCAAGGTTTTTCCCTCTCAGTTAGTATTTTTGTGTTTATATTAAATCAAAACACAATTACATGCCTCATATTGTTAGCATATAAATTTTGTGCAAAATTATGGTATTGGAAAAAAATACGATGTTACTGATCCAGGTGGATATTGGTGGCCACCCACCTATTCCACTTGGACCCACACCATTGTTTCTTTAGCCTTTTTAGTTTCCTTAATTGTAGCACAATTTACTATTTTTAGCAGTTTTTGGGGTCCTGAACTTCCAGAGCCGTTTTGAGGCCCTAAATGACGTGTTTTTGGGCATGAATGCTCTGAAAAATATGAGTTCATTTCAGACTCGATATTCACTGTCAGTAGTGTAGTCCTCAGATAGATCTTTCTAACGATGTATCATGTGCGTCAAATGAAGATAGCATGCCAAAGTTATGACCTCGGGAAATCGATGTACCAATTTACCCCAACGAGGCCCACATTCTGGCGTTTCATCTCCTAGGGTTAGGTTTTTGGATGTTTAGGGTTTTCCATTGTTTCTCAATAATATATAGGCCTTCGAGCCTCATTGTAACACAGATTTAATAGGCCAGTAGCCATCACATCTCTTCTCAGAGATAAGCTACCATTTCCCAAGTTATTTTATTTCCATTCTGTCTATAAGCATATTTCAGTCATTTGTTGTTAATGAAATGAAGTTTTACTTCCGCTACATATCTATGTTTATGTGTATTTATGTATTTCATTATGTTCCTGCATAAATCTAGATCCGTTACATTCCCCTCCCCCTTAAATAAATACCGTCCTCAGTGTTTAAAACACCATGTATTTATAATTATACAATAAACAAAAAATGGGTATTCCAATATCATGGCATATTCTAGCTCCCATGTAGCTTCATCAGATCCAAAGTGCTTCCATTGCATCTTGACCCGCATGATGGATCGGTTCCAAAGCATTGTTTCTTTCCTGTCCAGGATGCATTGGGGATCTAGATGGAATTGTCTCTCTGGTTCCACCTGTATTACAGTCCAATTGATCTAGGTGGATATTGGTGGGCACCCACCTATTCCAACTAGCTCCTCTTGACAGTTTTTAGTTCAACACGTTCTTATGTACTTATTTGTAATTGTGGGTTCTACACTTCTGGGGTTGAATCCCTACACATATTCCAGGTGGATATTGGTGTCATCTCACCTAATCTAACTAGATTATTTTGCATGTTTTCATGTCAGTACATCCTTTTGTACTTCCAAGGCCATTTTGTGGCCCTAAACAATGTTTTTTTTGGCTTTCCACAGTCAAACTATATACATAGTCAAAATTTGACGACGTAATGTGTATTTCTCAAAAATACCTTTCCAACGGGCTATCATGTGCCTAAAATAGAGGTCGTATGAAACATATACAACCCCAGGAAGTTGAGGTACCAACTTACCCATAGGGGCCCACATAACTTTTGGTGTTTCATCTCCTAGGGTTAGTTTTTTGGATGTCTAGGTTTTTGGCATTCATGAGTAATGTTAAAAAGGCCTCTGGATCCTCATTGTAATCATTCTTCTTAGACAGATGCGCATAGCAGCCACATCTCTTCTCGGAGATAACTACCGCCATTCTAGCAAGTGTTTTAGTTCTGTAGTTTTACAATTTCCACCTATTTCATTTATTCAATAGAAGATATTGTTCACTGGATATCTATGTTGTTATTCATTTCTCTATGTTTATTGTATTCATTGTGTTAATCAGTTCGTTCCATTCCTAAATCTGGATCAGTGGTATCAAAGTGATATGCTCTTCATTTGTTTTTCTTCGTGCATGCCCCTGACAAGATCTGGGTACAAGAAGTTGGGACTTGAACTAATCGAGCCGTTGCAAGATCAGTCATTCTGAGCTTGAAAACAACCCATGGGGGATGAAAAGAAAGATGATGGAGTAGGAGATCCTTTTAAAATGTTTCTCGAGGGAGCCCTTATGCGGAAAAGGAATGAAATGATGGACAAATTTGTGCAGATCCTTCGGTGACTACCCACAGGAGAAGCATCTTCATTAAGCGGCCATGCAACCCCCTTCAAGGTACTGGTAAATTTTGATATTCCATTATTTGAAGGATTGATAGATGCATATGCTCTAGATGAATGGTTGAATCTTCTTGAAGGGTATTTTTTGGTCCACACTTTTTCCTATAGGGAAAATATTACTTTTTCACTCCTCAAGGCCATCCCCCATGTTAAGGACTAGTGGGATACTTACTTTGAGCAAAGGGCCATAGAGGAATATGAAATATTTTTGGTTTCCCCACATGGGATTCCTTCCAGGATTCCATTAAAGAACAATACTACCCTGTTGGAAGCTATGAGGACCAATACACTAGATGGACCACCCCGCGTTAGGAAAGGGATCGAACCGTACCATATTTCGCCAATATTTTCCATACCCTGCACACCAAATTGGGTATCAAAGACTTTAAGTGACATCTGGTGCTCAAGTACCACAGATGTTTGCATAGATACATTCAAATAGAAATGTGGTTTCTAGACATCACCTCATTGGGTACAGATTATAGATGTGCTGTTAAGATTGAGCATAAATTTAAGAAGAAGAGGTGAGAGTTTGGATCTACAAACTCCTCATAGTTGAAGCATGGAAAAGGAGGACCCAACCCACACAACAAGGGTCAGAGAAAAGATGGCCACTCTTAGGACAACCAGTCTAAGCCACAACACAAGAATGGAAATGAAAAGATAAAGGACATGGAAAAATGGTGTGAATACCATAAAATCCCTTGGCACAACAATGAAGAATGTTGCTCCAAGAAGTCACTCATGGTTGAGCTGAAGGATTTTGAGTCAGAGGCCGATTCTAACTCCGAATCAAATCTAGAAGGAGGGAAGTGGATTATCGATTCTGAACCCAATGCCACTGTTTCTACCACCAAAGTACAACCAAGCGAACCAGAAGAACTAGAGGAAGGGGAATGCCTCTTTCACTCACATATGTGGGTAAAGGGGGCTCTGATCCATTTCATTGTCAATAGCGGCATTCAGAAGAACCTAATCTCAATAGAGGTCGTCAAGTGGCTGGACTTGCCGACAAAACCACACTCGCAACCCTACACCATCAGCTGGCTTCGCCAAGGAAGAGATCTCTGTGTCATCCAACAATGTTGTCTACCCTACGACATCAAGACTTTCAAAGATAAGGTATTGTGTGATATTTCTCCCCTTGATGTTTGTGATGTTATTTTAGGACAACCATATTTGTGTAAGCATCATGATGTGTGTGAGTCTAAACCCCACAATGTTATTATTACTTTGGGTAGACAACTGTACAAGATACCAGAGGTTGCGCCGCCTACCACTATTTCTTTAATATCTTATAAGAAATGCAGTAAGGTCATTTCACAGATTGGGAAGTTCATATTCTTTGTGATCTGTGCTCACAATAAGAGAAGGTCACCACCACGTCCATGGCCTCTACACAGAGCCTCTATTTGTAGTAGAAGCAAGTGGATGGGATCGTGGAAGAGGACAGAGAAATATTGTCATCACCCACCAGGGTACTGACACAATGCCAAGTCAAGTATCCAATTGAACTTACCCTTGATGCACCTCTGCCTAATGGACCAGTCTATCATCACTCGTTGATGGAAAATGATGAAATCAAGCGTCAGATCCAAGAGCTTCTTTAAAAGGGGCACATCAAAACCAGTTCCTCCCCTTGCGGAAGCCCAATTGTACTGGTGTAGAAGAAGAATGGGGCCTAGGGAGTAGTACATGGGAATATCAAATGGAGATAGTGATAGATCAACCTCAAATACTTTATATTCAAAAAACAACTAGGTTACAAAGTAAAGTCGAGATTGTTCCCAAAATATCTCTCTTGGAATTTCTAAAAAATATATAATTCAATACATATTCTCTGAAATTAAAATGAATTTGTCATAATGACTGAGATTGGGGCTCCCACGGACCATAAATAAAATATTTATAAAAATTTAGTTCGTAGAAATAAGAAAGTGGGTGGCGAAGGAAAACAAGACCCGGTAAGAAGAAAAAGGAAATTATCAGTCTTCGGTTAAACCTTTCTATTTAAAGAGGTGGAGTAACTGGATGACGATCTTGATAAAGACATAAAGATGTGATCAGTATGAACTTACTATGGTGGTATCTCATGGTTTTTTACTTTCTTGTTGATTTCCTTTTATGTCTTTCCTCGACAATTACAAGAACCATCTCAACTCTCCTTTTCCCTTCATCGGTAAGATTGTCGATATCCTTTTTAAATCACTCCTCGATGTAGCTCCTCATTGGCACCATGTTGATTGCATGACATATTTTTATATTGAAGAGCTCGCCTTCCATGCCCCTTAAATAAATAGAAATGTTCTGCAAATCTTCTTCAATATATTGACTTTTAGTTGAATAATCAACTAGCCAGTTTTCCAGGTCATCTTCACTATACTCAAGAATGCCATAGAAAATTTCAAATGATAACCCCTTAAATATCTCAACTTGTTCGTAAAATGCTTTCTTGTTTAAGAACAACGCGTTGAGTATCAATTTGGGGTCTTGCAAATCATTGGTTCTATCAGCTAGATCTATCTTAGTTAGCTTCTTGAATGATTCTTCTCTTCTAGTTATGGGCTGGCTGCATGCTTGGAAAATAATATTCAGGTTTTTAACCTTTTCCCTAGAGCATGCATTTAGTTGTTTTACCCGGTTCGGAGAAGGAAGATCCTCCTCTATTCTTCTCAACTTTGTCATATTGGTAACTTTAACACCAAATGGTACAACTGCATCGAGGTAAAAAACTTCTTCGTTTTTCAAATCTGGCTGCATATATTCATGAAAAGCGTGTGCGCTTGTTCCAAAAGAGACCATGATTTTTGACATCTCCAAAGCCTCTGTTATTAATTCCATTCTCTTCTTGATATTCTTTTCCACATAGCCTCGGGATGATGTGAGAAGGCTTCTAGATCCTTTTAATTTTTTCGGAGGTGTGGTAGGCCCGATCATTGCTAAAGGACTAGAAATTAATGGAAGAGCCATTAAAGTTTCCTCCAATTCCTTGATTCGCTCCTTTAACCTGACATTCTCCGCTTCAAGCCCTCCAATAGAATTATCTAGAACGTATCCAATTTCTCGGTGTATTTGGGAAATTTTGGAAGGCCGCATGTTCCATAGGTTAATCTCTGAACGAGATTTCCCCTTTTTATTCTTTACATCTCTTTTCTCAATAATCAAAATTTTGGACTTGCTGTAAAAAACAACGCTCTGAAATATAGAAGACTCCTCTTTGTCGAAGGTGTCGATCTCAATTATTTCCATTTGAGGGTTATGGTGAGCAGTTTTCTCTAGCTGTTCCAAATTGGGGAAAAATTTCTTGATGCCAATTTCAAGTTCCATATCCTCGAGGGAGAGGTCATGGTTATCGCTTCCTCCTCGAGGCCCCTCCTCTTCTTGCACAATGTTTTTTCTTTTCTTCCTCAAGGGAATTTTATGAGAAATTTCAATTTTACCAAGAGGAGGGTTCTTATCTCCTACTCCACCTAAAGAACTATGGGTTACTTTCTTACTTTGGTGGTTTGTTGGAGCACTTCTTCGATATGTTGTACTCTTTGGCGTGATAGTCGGGGATTGGGAACTTTTATCACCTAGACCTTTTCCTCTTTGCTTTTATGACTCATTGGTGTTGAGTATCATTTCCAAGTCGCTGATGTCATGAGCAGGAGTGCCCGAGGCATTGTATCTGTCTTCATTCAAAATAGAATTAATGAAAGAATTACTGAAACCAACAACCAATAGATGTTCTACAAAAATACCATTAGGGTCAAACCCTTTTACTTTTTCAACATATTTTAAATTGAGGTTGTGGAAGTGAGGTTGTGGAAGTGACCCGTGAATTCATCAATATTGTTCATATTTATAAATATGAAATCCCAAACTTTCCAAGGCAAAGGTATGAATTTATTTTTTCTCTTTTCATGGAAAAAATGAAACCAGTAGTTGTACTGCCATGCTATTTTACCAACAAACATTTTGTCAAATATGTGGCACAGAAGGAAGGAAGGGTTTTCCTTGGATCCAAAAATCCTTATAACGTTATAATTTTTCATTTGTTCTATTGTCCCCTTCCTATCCATGAACTTACTTTCCTGGTCATATATTTGGGGAGAGTTCTTTCCAAACAATAAATCTTTAAAAACTGAGAAAAAATCATTAAAAAATTCATAAAAATTATGGGAGGCCTTGTGCCTCCATAATGTTTGATACCATAAGGTTTCTGGGTCGAATTCACATTTTACCTTCTTGCACACATATAATCTTGGGAACTGACAGCAATGCGCTATCGCGAAAACCAAATAAGATGACATAAATAATTTCTTCTCCTTATTGTATTGCGACAATTGGGAAGAGATTTCAATGGATATCAACTTACCCCAATCAGAGATGGCTTGTTCTTTGACTGTAAAAGATAGAATATAAAGAATTATCTGAGAAATGTTGGTTGTGGTTTCTTGTCTTGTTATCCTAGGAGAAATTCATGCAATTTACTGGAAGGGATTTTTAAATGATCCAACCTACAATCTTGTGATGTCCTCAGGGACGACTGTTGGGTTCTCTAAGAATTCAGGTAAGAGGTCTAGTCCATTGTCATGCTTTTTTAAGAACTCCCTGCAATCTTCACCCTTGAAGGTGAGCATTGGCTCGGGAAGTCTCAACATCTTATAGAGTACCTAAGGTGACAAAGAGACAGGGGAATGGTCCCACAAATGAATGATCCAATGGATTGAAATATATCTCTCAGTGCACCAGGTGACCAAATCCTTACAATCAAAGACTTCTGAGACACAACCTGCGCGCGCAATTCCAGACGTCCAAATTACTTCCTTCTGAGCACAAGGGAATGAATAATAGGAATATGCCCCAGACCACTAAAAAATATGATCCTCACGCTTGAAAATATTCAATGTATCTCCATAGAACTGTTGTCGAGTTTCTTCCATAAGTTGACAAGAGCGTTCCCTTCCTCCAAATTATGTTAAAAATGAACACTGGAGGGGATAATATAATCCTATGTAAATCCTATTTTAATGTGTTTTAATAGGAGATATCCTTGAGCCTTTCTCTTATTAATGATCATCCTTTCGAATCTGTATGGTAAGTTATTAGCATTAAAATAATAGTAAATGTGCATTGGGAAGGGTGTGAGTGTGGAGGGGACAGACGAGAACAATATGTGATTTGAGACTTTTTGTGAACCTGGGAACCCGCAAACCCATGAGTCCATAGTGGTATGAGGTGAGAAATTGGCTAAGTATGGAATGGCGCGGTGATCAGATGAAATCACATAGGTGGAATGAAACTTTGGAAGTTCAGGGAGTTTGGGGATCGAAATGTAGATCGTGGAAATTTTGGTGCAATGTGTTTATCACGAAACACAGGAGCATGAAAGCTTGATCCCACCAACCTGGGAACCTGCGATCGTAGAATTGGAAAAGTATGGGACAACACAACAGTTGGTCGGAATGGTGATGTGAAGTTATATATGGAGATGAGAAAATGTAAGTTCGCCAACTCAGGAACCCGTGGTCTAAAAATGCGACTAAGTGTAGAACTAGAAAGGGATAGTAAGAGGGAAAAAAGAAAAGGGAAAAACGAGTAAGTGTAGAAGAGGGAAAATAAAGGGAGAAAATAATTAGGGAGAATAGAAAAGGGGAGGGAGTTTTTGGAAGCGGGAAATGACCTAAATAGGAGGTTCAAATCTCGGGGATGATAGAACTTAACAACCTTCAAATTCTCGAAGGAAACCTATTGAATAGGTATCCTGATGGTTTGACAGACAACTGGCAATCTACTATCCATTGTCATGGGATCTGCTTGATCATTAAACCCTGACCAAACTTCTTAGCCATTGATCTAAGAAATTTTGAGACCCTCCCTGACCGTCGGATGTGAGCCAGGATTATTCAATATTGACCCACTCTGGGTGTAAAAGAGTTTGAAGTAGCCAGAAATCCTGAACATTGAACTCATGAAGTAACAAGAGCCATTGATTTGTGAATTCTTCAAGATCTCTCTCAATGGTCAGATTGAGAAATAAACATTAATCATTTATTGTATAGGTGAGTCCTAGGGTCATTGGACGTTGACCCACTCTGGGAGAAAAAGGGTGTTAAACGGCTGGAATCCCTGAACGTCGGACTCATAAATTAATGTGGGTCATAGATTTAAGGATCCTTTGGGATCCTTCTTGAACGTTATATTGAATGTTAGTGGAATGATAGAGTAAGGGGAAGGAACGACCAATAACAAGCAATCATTCTTCCTTATTACCCTCCCAGTCGGTTACCCCCCCGGGACTAAAGGATTAGAATCATGTAGATTGCGAGAGAGAGGAGCCACGAATCCCCTTAAGTCAATGGATTAAGGAGAGGGAAATACGGGAGAGATGTGGGTCGTCTGATCGTTATTCAGCATTCCAAAGAAACCCCACTTCGGGAGTCTTAAAATGAAAAATTTGGAGTTTTCCCAAAGGCCGAAGGACAAAGTGATGTCAACAGCTGATGTGTCCAACGTACATGGTGAAAGTCTGACTATGTAACCAAGCAGTCACATGTCATCTCATGGATAGCCACATGTCCTCTTGACTCATCGTATATGGTATAGGGACAAAGATTTGGGTACCATGTGTCAAGGTGGCATCATCGTCACGTATCTTCCAGGTGGAAAATGGTAGTAGGCACACCCGTGTAGAACGCCACGTATGCAAGAGGGACCCGCTCCAAAATTTTGGGACTTCATAACTCTTGGTGTTTGGAGTGCTAAGATGAAAGATCCAAAAGGGCCAAAGGTTGGAGCCACGTGGTAGGATTTCTAGGTTTCAATAATCCAGAGGATTTGCGAGTAGAGAAAGGTGGTTGAAGCGTTGAAGTGTCAAAGTGCCAAAGAACCGAAGTTTCCCTTGTTGCAATGTCCATTCCTGATTGGATGGGCCCGTGTGATCCATGACGAGGTGATGTTCATAGATAAATCCACGTGACTACAAGGGATCAATTGTGAATTAATTGTGGGATCCTTTTCCCTTGTTGGGTCTAAACCATGGGTTGAGAGTGTATGAATATCATCCATTAGATCCAATAGTGGATCGAGTTCCACCATACATTTTGAAGAGGAAAGAGACTCCGAGACTTCATGTCTCCGGGGAGGTTTTCATACCTGTATAGGAATTATGGAGGGCCGAAGGCTCGGTATCCATGAAGATCGAGAAATATTTCCCTGAAATAAACAACTACGTCATCATCAAGGGATGACGACCCAAGTCATGATAGTTCCATGTCAGAAGGCACGAGAGAATTGATGCCACGTGGATATCACATGGTGAAGGGGGTGGCTATTGGCTAACGATACTCTGAAACTTCAAAACATCGTAACTCTTGAACCAGAACTCAGTTTTGGACATGTTTATAGTCGTTGGAAAGATATTGGAGAGTAGAAGGAAATGGCGCCCTTATCCGAGGGATTTCAGAAGTTGTAGAACCGAGGAAAAATTTATACCACATCTCTTAAAAGGGTATTTAAGTGGTTTGGTGTGTGATAGGAAGGAAACCATGTGGTGGGATCAACTTAAGCAAGCCAAGAACCTTGATGAGAAAATAATTTCATGGAGGCAGTTTAAGGGATATTTCCAAGAGAAATATTTGTTCGAGAATTACTATGAAAGAAAGATGAAAGATTTGTTTAAACTGAAGTTGGGAACCATGACAATGGAGGAATATGAGAAGTGGTTCTTTGAATTATTGAAGTATGTTTACTTCATCAAGGATGAGAAAGTCAAAATTTAAAGGTTTATGGGTTACCCTCTTTCTACAGTGATAAGATTCAATATGATAACCCCAAAACCTTGGAGGAAACCATAAGGAGAGTAAGGAATTTGTATGAGAAGAGAAAAGTAAGACCAGTTTCCCAAAAATATTGGAATGATAAGATGAAGGTTCAGAAGGATCAAAGGAAGAAGGGTTTTAAGCCACCCCTTTTCATGAATAATTTCCAAGTGAATCAACATGGTCAAGTCACACAAAATGAACACAATATTGCAGATCCATTTGTAAAAAGGACAAGGAAGTAACTGGTGCAATGTTAGGAATGTCAGGAAAATAATCTATATGGGGATTTCCCTCACAAAGGAGAAACAATGAGGACTGCCCACAACATTCAAGAGGCTGAAATAGTGGAAGACTGTTACACATCAAAATTACTCACTTCGATAGTGTCGCATTTTGCTCACAAGTGTCGCAAGTGTCAAGGAAAACATACTGCCATGATGTCTATGTCGTGCCTATAATGACATGATAAGGACACTTGAAACACCTCAAACATTTGATTTGGAAGAAGATAAATGAGTCAACAGGCTTATGAACCTCTTGCCATCTGAAAGCACCCAAAAAACTAAGTTTTTGGAGGAGAGCGCTCCCCTATGCCTCTCTCAGGAGTGCTGGCGCCCCCCTATAAGCTATCAGGGAGCATTATAACACTCATATGCCCTTTTTCAGGAGTGCTCCTACCCTCAGAAGTGTTGGCACTCCCCTATACATTACTAGGGAGCGTTATAACGCTATGAGTGCCCTTTTGAGGGAGCGCTACCTATTCTGGGCAACAGTTGATTTGTTGAGAAGAATGGGGGAAGGATCTTTTCACTCTTAGAAGGAAGTTGGATTGGAATCCTCAATCAAGCCATGATATTAGGGTAGATCCCTAACTGAAGGAGGAAAATCCTCAACTCACCCCAAAGATATATCAAGTTGTTGAGCCTCTCCAAGGCTATATATGCAAGCTTTCTCATGGTGAAAGGGGAGCTGGATGAAGAATGATACCAAACTTATGATCTCATAAGTGATACACAGTGAAGTAGAGGCTAATCAACAAATCTATCATCATTCTAATTGTGGAGCTTTTGAGCAAGGGTTAGCCAAGGAGAACTTGACGAAACTGCTACATTCCATCTATGGCTGTAAGTAACGTTTTGTCCTCATTAATGTAATATGCTTGGCCTGTTTCTTTCTAATTTATGTTTGAAATTACATGAATTTGTCTCTAAGTAGATAGGTTTGCTTTGAACTAATCTCAATAGAATAGGAAGTGGTTGTACTTTGTTTGTCTACAGGGCTTATCGAGGAGGTCAAGATTAGAGTTCAACTAGGAACATGCAGGGACAAACGCTGGTAAAAGGTACGTCTTTCCTCCTTCCTCTTCATGCATTAGTTTGTGTAGGCCTAAAAGGAAGTCAGTGACCATGATAAGCACTTTCTATCTTAGATTTAAGAGTCTATCTCTTTGAGGAGATCTACCTGTCCGCAGGGAGATTTTCCTTCAACAAAAATTGGCGACTCCGCAGGGGATTGAATCGAAAATTTTCAGTTTTGATTTCTCCTCATAGACATTGTCTTACCCCTAATTGTTTTCAGACCTTGTTCACCCCATTTTCTTGATCTCATATGCTGATTGACTCTTTACCCCATCACATTCAGTTTGACTGTCAAAATTTGACTGAAATTTTTGGTTTTTGGACATTTTTATGAGTTTTTTAAGCCTAGCGCCCCTGTGCCCATGTTAGTAGAGTTACAAAACTTCATAAAGGTGTTGGACAGAGTGTTATAATGCTCTGGTGTCCCTTACACCAGAGTTCCATCCCCTTTTTGCACAAAACCTTTTCAAAAATTGCATTTTTTGGAGGACCAAACCCTATTTTTTTCACTTGCTAAGATGCTTTGGGATTCAATGCTTCTTGTTTTGACCTTTGACATGCTTCCTCCTGAGAATTAAACACCTTTTTGTTCAGATTTTATGCCCTTCTTCCTTATTTTTGAGTTTTTGCTATTGAGAGCTTGAAATCAATCCCCTGCTTTCTTCTCTCCTATCCGACTGAGCGGGAACTCTAGTGAAGGACATTAGAAGTCTGTGACTCTTCTCATTTGGTTCTTTGAAGTCATCTGATACAATTTCTTTCTCCTTCCTTTTGCGTTTTTGATTTTCTTTCTCTTGTTTGATTGCAAAAGGGTGTGTTGTTTGTGTAAAATCTTCGTTTTCTTGTCCGAATCTCCTTGATCTTAAAGGGTAGTTGGTAGGACAAGTTTTTCATTGAATTGATCATCATTCGCATGCAAATGACAAAAGTACATCTTAATGATTAGTTTGCATTTCTAAAATGTTGTAGCATCATATTGGATCTGATTGAGAACAAAATTGATTGAAGGCATTCCTTATCAAGTGTTTGATAGTGAAAATGACTCTTTTTCTTTCCCTTAAATAGGCATTCGTTGAAAAGAAACGATTGCTTATCATGTTTTATGCATTTTTTGGGAATTGAGTCATCATTCCATCAGTTTCACTTTCATACACCCTTTGAGTAAACAACAACCACTAAAATCAACGCTTAACTAAAATTTATCAGACTTTTTACATCTTTGTTAGCAAACCTACATTAGTTTAAGGTGTAGGGCTTTGGAATAGGTTGAAAGGATAACTTTCCAAAGCTATCAAACAAACTTAGTATCTTGCGGCAGGGAGAGTCAAATCCAATTATCGTATTGGCTTGCTGGGATCCCCCTCTCACACAGGCTTTACGCACAAGGTCGCATTCGGGTGAGTTACGGAGATTATCCCTCCGTGGTTCAACCATTTGTAGTGGTCGGATCATATATTGGGGGTCACTGGAAGGTATACCCACGATTATGTGTGGGATCCTTTCAAGTTGATTTCAGACTTGTTATCCTGACCATACGTTCTGACTAGACTGTCCACTGTACCCTCCAAGGGGCTGACTACGAGTTGGTGACCTTAGTAGCCACAATATTTAGGGTCTCACACAAGGTGATGGTGAAGGGAAGTCTCACTGTACCTGGAAAAAATGTTGGTCAAACTCACTCGGGCTCCTTGGAGGGTAAATCCACAATTACTGCGTGGAAGCTTGCACCAAGGCGTAAGTCCGTTAAGCAGGTCGCCAACATAACTGATCCATCTGCTCTATCCCCGCCCCTTCCTATTTTGATCTCGCGACGTTGGATTTCATCACCAACTAGTGGTTTCATCGTAGGAAGGTTTGTTTGATTGATTGCTTCTCAGATTCATAGCGTGTGTTTTTCGTTTTACTTAGTGGACCTTAGGTCGAGTCAGTGTTAATGGCATCAAATCCTGGGAATACCAATAGAGGAACCCCTTCTCCTGGGGAACCTTATACCTTTCCTTCATTTGGAAACTTTGGTCCTCCATATGTTTCCACACTGAGTCTTCCAAGACTCACCATCAGATTACCAGTTTGGGTGTTCCCCACTCTGGTGATCCTGAATCCTCCCAATGTTTCAGCTGCACCTAATACTTTGGATGTCAATACACCACCCACACATCAACCTCACGTCGACTTTTCACCTTCTTCGCCCATTAAGTCTCCTTCCATTTCTTCTTCTTCGCCTAGTGAAATCTCTAAATAAAGTAGCCAGGTTGATCAGAAGAAGAAGAAACGAAAAGATAAGATGAAGAAGAGCCTGAAAAGGACCAAGGCCCCAACAACATCAGATGTTGGCTCTAAGAAACCAGTTACTGTTAATAGTACTGGGAGTGTTGATGAGGTCAACAAGATTAAAATGAAGGATCCGAAACCCAAATTCCCTTGCAGTATTTGTAAGGGTGGCCACTTTCTGAGGGATTGCCTCGGTCTTATCAAGGTCTTAGAAATGTGGTCTTCCACATCGTCGGCTTCTGCTGGACATGTCGATGGTACCTCGTCAACTAGTGACATTAAGGTTGGTAAGAAGAAGAAAACTGTCAACTTCCCTTGCATGTTATGTAAAGGTAATCATTACTCTCACCTTTGTCCTCGTATGAACGAGGCTTCCTCTCTTTTGGAAAAACTTCAACTTCCAAAAGGTTATCGTAAGCTTTCCTCTGACCCATCATTGGTTGATGGACTGGTCAATCCAGTTCCATCCCCGGTTAGTCCGGTTGATCAGGTGGTCAATGTAGTTTCCTCCTCGATTGAACCATAAACCCAAGTAGCTGATCCAGTTCCATCATCGATCAACCCCACTCTTCATCAAAAGAGTGACACCAAAGTGGTCAATCTGTTTTCATCCTCGATCGATCCCACTCTCCCATTAGAGAGTGACACCAAACCAGTCGATCCGTTTCCACCCGTCGACCCCATTCTTCCCTTGGAGAATGAAACTCAAGTGGTTGATTCGGTTCTGCCATCGGTCGATCCCACTCCTCCTTTGACGAGTGCCAAAGTGGCTGATCCAGTCCCTTCCTCGGTCAGTCCCACCCTTCATTTGAAGAGTGTCAAAGTGGTTGATCTAGTCCCTTCCTCAATCAATCCCACCCTTCATCTGAAGATTGCCAAAGTGGTTGATCCGATTCCATCATCGGTCAATACCACTCTTCCTTTGGAGAGTGCCTACGCAGTCGATCTGATCCAATCATCGATCGATCCTACTCTCCCTCTAGAGAGTAAACCCGATACTGCCCATATTTTTCTTGTTGATACAAACTCTACCGTGCCGGGGGACATCCCTCATTCTCCTGTGAAACCCCCTCCATGTAATGAGGCCATCCTTTTTGATTGGGGTGTGCTAACTGGACCTCATCTTCCCTCTCACATTCCTTTCCAAATTACAGTACAAGTTTATGGTCGGGACATTCCTCAAATGATGATAGATGAAGGTGCATCCATGAGTATTTTGTCCTCTGTTGCTTGGCATGCTTTGGGTTGTCCTCTACTTGCGCCAGTTACCTAGAATATGTTAGCTTTTAACAGAAGAACTAGTCAACCTTTAGGGACCCTCCCTCAGTTTCCCGTAACTTTGGGAGGGAAAACTGTCTCTATTGATGTCATGGTAGTCCGAGACCCCTTGGATTTCTCTTTACTCCTTGGGTGGGATTATGTCTATGCCATGAAAGTTATTGTATCCACTCGTTTCCATGTGATATCTTTCCCTCACAATGGAAGAATTGTGACTATTGGTCAACTTTCATTCATCGGCCCTGATTGTGTTACCTCCCTAAGTGGTTCTTATATGCAGACAGTATCGCCCTTGCTACATGTCAATTATGTGGCATTGTCTCCCATGATTTCAACTTCTGATGCTTTGGATCCAGTAGTTGACATGGTGATCTCTTCGGTAGGGTTATTGGAGCCTAATCTCCTTACCCCTGTCACGACCCTCGACATGTTTTCCTTCCAGAGTGATTATCTTCCATCCAACAAAGATCTCTTGGAATCCATGACTAAGTTTTGTCCCTTGACATGGTATTCTTCCAGAGCATTATCCTCTTAGAAGCCATGATCAAGAAGCAACCACGAGCATAGTTTCTCTTCTCTGTGGCAAGCTCGTTAAAAAATGAAACAAAGGTCCTGAGCATAGTTCTTTTCCTGTGTCAAGATCATTAAAAAATGAAACAGTCACCTCTCTTGAACCTTATTTTCATCCACCCTTCTCCTTTTTCTCATCTACTAGAGAAATTGGTGATGACCTAAGAGCTGGTGAATGAATCGAATATTGGAGGGCATGTCTCCAGCCTTTGATGATCTTTCTAGAGTTAAGCCACTAGCTTTCAAGCTGGGGGCATACCGAGCTTAGTCTTTGTTCTTTCTCATGCTCGTAAATACATGAGAATGCATCCAGGTAGACTTTTATTTCTTTTTCGGACCTATATGGATACACGAAAAAGGAACCCCATGGAGTCTCCTTTAAGCTCTTTTCAAACTCTCTAAACATGAAAAGATTGCTGAGTGATCTTGCTTCCTTTTCCACTTGTTAAAAGGTTCGAAAGGGCGTGTTTCGAGTGCTAGTTTATCTCTTTTTCGGCCTCGTGAGACTAACTGTACGAAAAAGGAACTGAGAGAGTTCTCTTTTAAGTGTTTTTCTAGACTCTATAATCATGAAAAACCTTCGAGTTTTCTGTCTTTGGACTCGCTAAAACAAACATCGACAGGCCCATACGGGACCGAACCCTTACTTCTTCCAGTTCGTTAAACAAAGGAAGAGGAACTTACCAAAGGTGAGTTATATCGAGCATGTGTTACCCTCCTCAAGCTCGTTAAATTAAAAAGAGGTACTCATCTATCTGGATGGGAGAAAAATTTGAAAGAAGCAAGCCAAGCAGTTTTTTAGAACATTACCAAATAACTCTTAGAGTCACCCTTGAACATGAAACTTTGTCTTTGCATACATCTTACTCTGCTGAACCTTTGCACTAAACCAATCCTCTGAGTTTTTCCTACTCCTTTGGGTCACCCGACGAAAGTCACAGTATCCATTGCATCATCGTGTTTTGGTCCATGTCATGTTTCTGTTATTGTGCCTCAGTGTTCAAGGGAAGTATCCGCCTCGAGAGTCATCCATCAAAAATATCTTGTCTCAATACCCGTGTCAGTCCATGTTCATTTTATCTACCAATTACATCTCTATGTCTGTTTCGTGTCGTTGATGGGGGATACATCAAGGCCCTCCTTCGACGAGCCTATTCCTGTAAACTTCAACACATTATCCAAGAATTAGACTTAGAAACCAGTTAGTACTTTGGGACCTACATGCCTCAATGGTAGGCCTCCTCATGTCCGACAACAGGTTTACATCATTGATCTCTGATCAGATGATTCTGTGGATGTTCGAATTCAACTCATCCATTCACATTTTTTGGAATGTACTAGAGTACCTTGGAAATCATTGACATTAATGGTGATCTCCCTCGCGCTTGTTAATGATTTACATCATTGACCGATAATCAAGTGGTTTCTGCCATGTTTGACATCAGTACATCTATTCACGTGGTTAGATTCGTACGACATCGGGATCAGTAAGAAGATCCTGGGTTGAGAGATCACTTTGATATGTACTTTTCCCAGGTTGCGATGGATTTTCTCTTGAACAATGACACATATACTCTTACATAGATCCACTTTGTATTGGTCGTGGCTATGTCTTGTCATCTCGTAGATCCACTGTGTATTCTTCGTGGCTACAATTAGTTCAGGTCATGGGAGTATAGATCCACAATGTATTTTTAGTGGCTATACCTTTTTATCAATACAATTATGGATCCGCAGTGTATTTTATGGCGGCCATATCTTGCAAGTCTTTATCACCCAAGCATAGGTATGTCTGCCTTGGGTTTGAAACATGTCATAATATTTGTTGGATGTTTGTGTGCAGCTTCTGTCAGGTTATCTGCATCTATACCCTTGATTGAAAGTCTACAAAGCATTTCAGTTATCAGTTCTCATCTTCTAACTTCATACTTTGGGGGGCAATCTGTTACACATCGAAATTACTCACTTCGATAGTGTCTCAAGTGTCGTCATTATAAGTGTCACAAGTGTCGCATTTTGCTCACAAGTGTCACAAGTGTCAAATAAAGCATACTGCCATGATTCCTATGTCGTGCCTATAATGACATGAGAAGGACACTTGAAACACCTCAAACATTTGATTTGGAAGAAGAGAAATGAGTCAACAGGCTTATGAACCTCTTGGCATATGAAAGCACCCAAAAAACTAAGTTTTTGGAGGAGAGCGCTCCCCTATACCTCTCTCAGGAGTGCTGGTCCCCCCCTATAAGTTATCAGGGAGCATTATAACACTCATTTCCCTTTTGTAAGAGTGCTCCTACCCTCAGGAGTGATGGTGCTCCCCTATACATTACTAGGGAGAGTTATAACACTCTGAGTACCCTTTTGAGGGAGCGCTACCTATTCTGGGCAGCAATTGATTTGTTTAGAAGAATGGGGGAAGGATATTTTCACTCTTAGAAGGTAGTTGGATTGGAATCCTCAATCAAGCCATGATCTTAGGGAAGATCCCTAACTGAAGGAGGAAAATCCTCAACTCACCCCAAAGATATCTCAAGTTGTTGAGCCTCTCCAAGGCTATATAAGCAAGCTTTCTCATGGTGAAAGGGGAGCTGGATGAAGAATGATACCAAACTTATGATATCATAAGTGATACACAGTGAAGTAGAGGCTAATCAACAAAGATATCATCATTCTGATCGTGGAGCTTTTGAGCAAGGGTTAGCCAAGGAGAACTTGACGAAACTGCTACATTCCATCTATGGATGTAAGTAATGTTTTGTCCTCATTAATGTAATATGCTTGGCCTATTTCTTTCTAATTTATGTTTGACATTACATGAATTTGTCTCTAAGTATATAGGTCTACTTTGAACTAATCTCAATAGAATAGGAAGTGGTTGTACTTTGTTTGTCTACAGGGCTTATCGAGGAGCTCAAGAACGGAGTTCAACTTGGAGCGTGCAGGGACAAACGCCGGTAAAAGGTACGTATTTCCTCCTTCCTCTTCATGCATTAGTTTGTGTAGGCCTAAAAGGAAGTCAGTGACCATGATAAGCACTTTCTGTCTTAGAGTTAAGAGTCTAGCTCTTTGAGGAGATCTACCTGTCCGTAGGGAGATTTTCCTTCAACAAAGACATGGGCAGGAACGTGTCAATGATTTATGCAGCCATGGATAACAAGCAAGATAAATACCAATCCCCCATTATTGAAGTGGAAGGTAAGATCAATAATGATCTCATAGAAATTTTAATTGATTATGGATCCATGCATAGTTACATAAATGCTAACATTGTTGAAATATTTCTCTTTCAAAGAAGTAACCATAATAAATCTTGATTAGTTTAGTTAGCCATGGGGGATAGAGGAAAATCAATGAGTTGGTTAAATATTGTCTGATAGACATGAATGGACTCAATACAAAGGTGGATGTAGACACCATACCATTGGGATCATATGATTTTCTAATTGGCAAGGATTGGTTGGAGAAACATCATGTTGTCCTAGACTTTTACAACAAGAAAATCACATGTCTTGATAAGAAAAGGAAGCAAGAAAATATTCGAGGCATTCCAAGAGTTGTAGCTATTAGATATATTTCAGTTACGTAGTTGAACAAGAGCTTCATGAAAGTATGTCAAATTTTTGCAGCCCATATGGAGGAGGAATCCAAAGAAAAAGTGGAAAGCATTGAATACCATCCAGTTTTGAGGGTTTTTGAAGATGTTTTTAGAGAAATTACGAGACTGCCACCAAAAAGAGACATTGGTTTCTCTATTGATTTGGTGTCAAGAGTTTCCCTAGTTTCTAAGACACCTTACATAATGGGAACATTAGAACTAAAAGATTTGCAGATACAACTTGAAGAACTTTTGAAGAAGGGGTACATACACCCAAGTGTGTCACCTTGGGGAGCCCCATTTATTTTTGTGAAGTAGAAGGATGGAACCTTAAGGATGTGTATTGATTTTATAAAACTTAATAAGGTTACCGTAAATAATAAGTATCATTTTACAAGAATTGATGATTCATTTGATCAGCTGAAGGGTGCAAGAATATTTTCGAAGATTGACTTGAGATTGAGCTATCATCAAATAAGAATAAATGAATAATACATTTGCAAGACAAAATTGAGAACAAGATATGGGAATTATGAATTCATGGTAGTGCCAATTGGGCTATCAAATGCCCCAACAATTTTTATGTGCATGATGAATGAAGTGTCTAGGGAGTACCTAGACAATTTTGTGATTGTGTTCTTAGATGATATCCTCGTCTATTCTAAATCAGAAGAGGAACATGAGAAGCATTTAAGAATGGTGTTGCATGTTTAAGAGAGCATAAATTGTATGCTAAGCTAAGGAAGTGCATCTTTTACCAAAAGAAGATTCACTACTTGGGGCATATAATTTCAACAACAGGGATAGAAGTTGACCCTAAAAAGAGAGAGGCCATTAGAGGATGTCCAGTGCCGAATATTGTGAAATAGGTTAGATAATTCATGGGTCTTTCCAGTTATTACCAAAGATTCATAAAAGGGTTCTCAAGAGTTGCAAGTCCAATCACTTCCTTGCAAAATAAGGGAGTGAAATTTGAATGGAATTCCAAGTGTGAAGAGAGTTTTCAATCGTTGAAGGAAATATTGACAAGTGTGCCAATATTGAATATTACATATCCAAATGAATATTTTTTTGTGTGCACCGATGCATGCAAGGAAGGACTCGGTGGAGTTCTCAGTCAAAGGTATCATGTGGTATGCTATGATTCCAAAAAATTAAAAGAGCACAAGAATAATTATCCTACACATGACTTGGAGTTAGCGGTGATTGTACATGCATTGGAAATGTGGAGGAATTACCTTATCGATAAGAAGTTCAAACTAAGGACAAGCTGGTTTGAAGAATTTGTTTGGACAACCAACACTAAATTCTAGAAAAAGTAGATGGCTGGAATTTCTGAGTGAATATGACTTTGAAATTAAGCATATAAAAGGAAAAAAAAATCAAGTAGTTGATGCACTCAACATGAGAGCTCATGAATTGCATGTGGCAACCGTCATCATGTACATGCCATATTTGAAATATCACATTATTGTAGCAGCGAAATCATATCAACAATATGTGAAAATAAAAGAAACAATACAACAAGGTAATTTTCAACATAAATTTAATTTTTATATATGAAAGAAGATGTAATTCACATGTACAAGGGAAAAGTATATGTGTCGAATTCAAATGAGTTGAAAATGACAGTTCTGAAGGTAATACACAATGTGCCATTTTTCAGGTACCCAGGATATTAGAAGACAATTGCAGTTGTGAGAAGCCAATACTTTTTTCCAGGAATGAAGAAGGAAGTGGCTAATTACATAGCCAGATGTCTAGAATGCCAAAAGGTAAATACATAACATAGAGACCCAATAGGTTTTCTATAGCCATTTTCCATTCTAGAATGGAAGTTGGAAGTAGTTACAATTGATTTTATTACTAAGCTTACCAGAATAGTGAAGCATCATGATTACATCATAGTGGTGGTGGATAAATTGACTAAAGCAACACATTTTATTCCAGTAAAGACTACACATAAGGAAACAAATATTGCATAGATTTTCATAAAGGAAGTTGCCAGGTTACATGGAGTTTCTAAGACAATAGTTTCAAATAGATATCCAAAGTATACTTCAAAGTTTTGGAAAGGTTTGTTCAAAGGATTTGGAACAAATCTAAATCTTAGTACAATGTATCATCCATATTCATATGGGAAAATAGAAAGGACTAACATGATAATTAAGGACATGCTTATAATGTGTGTGATGGATCAACCATTGAAGTGGGAATATTATCTTCATTTAGTTGAATTTTCATACAATATAGGGTATCAAACCTCATTGAAGATGAGTCTGTTTGAAACATTGTATGGCAGAAAATGTAAGACTCCCATGAGTTGGGATAATCTAGCAGACAGAGAAATTGTTGGTCCATTGTTGGGCAAGCAGTTTTAGGAATGGAACAATGAAAAGAGATGAGGTACATGGAAAAGGTGTAGGATCAAGAAGATCAATAACATCGATAAATAAGAGAGATGAAAGAGAAGAAGACAAGGGACAATAAAGAACAGGTAGCGTGAAATATGAGAAAACCAGTCAAGCATGAGATGTATCCAACTCATAATGAGTTGTCACTAGCTAAGCATGAGTGGTATCCAAGTCATCATGAGATGGAAAAAGAAACTGAGCAAAAGGAATAAATATGTAAAAGATCCACGAAGTTGAGAAGATCTCCAAAAGTTTGAGATCTGTAGTAGTTGTTGTTGTCGTAGGTAGTCATGTGTGTAGAGAAGCCACCAATGTAAGGAGAATATTGCATATAGAATTAAGTAACAAGCTCAGGTTAACTAGGATCTAGTGCACGCAAGTATATTGTAGGTATGACAGAGCGTATCTCCCTTCTTTCCCTCACCACTTCAGAATCTTGGTTTTTGTAGTCCCCATAAGGATACCTAGGGTGAGACTTCACCTGCTTGCAAGTGATACCAAAAGGGCTAGTATATGTAGGTTTTTTTTGGAATAATTCACTTGAACCTACCTATGCCCATGCACCGAAAAATGGTTCCATTCCCGCGACCCGAAGGATGGAAGTGAGGGAATGTTTTGGAGACCAACGAGGAAGGAGATAATTGAATGGATGCAATGAAAAGAAAAAGAATTTGATCAGAAGGAGAATAAAAACCCTCGGTTAAAGAACAAGCAAAGGCTGCAAAGGTATGTGTACACAAACTTGCATGAGATATTTTTTTGGTGAATTTACTAATATTTTAGTAGAATTGCTGGAAAGATTTATGGTAAAGACTGGTAGACATAGACCAGTTATGCCAAATAATTGGACTCCTAAAATAGTGGGACGAGTGAATTCAATGGAAAATAGAACTTCACACGCAGTTGATTTTTGGCTGGATAGTATATTGGGAGGCTAAATAATAGAAGTTTCCATAGACTCTACCCAGGCTTACATTGTCACATAAATATACTTATTTAAAGGTCCACGGGGAAGATTCATAAAGTCGTTATCTACTTGGATAAAAATGTTTCTATGTGATAAATAAGTGATGAAAATGGATTCAGATAACTAAAGAACTTTTCACACATGGAGGGACTAGGGTTTGTTGACCAAGAGATGATATGAGGGTAGGAAAAATTGATGAAGGAAAGGAAGACTAAGAATGGAAAACAAAGAGGAGGGGATATTAGAAGGAGAATACAAATTTGGAGTTCTACACAGTGGGAGAAGGTACAAAAATTTAAGGACTGCAGATGAAGAGAGAGAAAAACACAGTGAGTACTTGGAACATTGCATAGGTATCTGTATCATAGAATTATAGCAGAAAGAAGGAGAAGAAGAACATATCTAGTTCATTTCAGTTATAGAAGAACCAGTAAGTCCTTCCAAAGTCGATGTCTAGATCAAAAAAAAAACCTCTTGTGCGTCACTTGAATCTGAGACAACATTTGAAGACCTTTCCAGAGCACTTGTAATCAGTAGGGGAAGTCAGAGAAGAAATATCTAGAGAAGTGGTAGCTATACAAGTAATCCTAATCAACTAGCATCACTAGGAAGGGGTCCTACACATAACAACATGGTAGGGGTAGATAACACACTAAGATTACCAGAGTTCAAAGGAATTGGATTAAAAGACCCCGAACACCATTTTTTTTTATGTGAAACCATCTAGACTGCAAATATTGTCCACGATGATGGCGTAAATATTGCGCAGTTGGAAACTACCTTTAGAGGATGTGTGCTAGTATGGTACATGAAGCTCCAAAGTACCACATGACTAGGTCAAACAAGAAAATTATCAGAGATCACATAAGAATTATTAAAATAATTCAAGAAACCAAAGTATGAGTCATAGTACATTACTGAGCTCAAGGAGATCAAGCAAGTACAAACAAAGTCAATATGGCAGTTCGATCATAGGTTCAAATATGTGATGGGGAGGTTAACATTTCAAATACCCGATAAAAAACATAGAGAGTGTTTCATTGCAATTTTTTTACCTCACATCCACAGTCCTTTGATACAACCAAAGGTTATGTCGTAGTTTGAGGTGCTGGAAATTGCTATGAAATTGGAATCCTCTCCGGTCAGAGATAACAATAGAATGATGCGGATATAGAACCAACTAGTTGCATTAACAATTCAATTAGAATTTATTACGAAGGGGAAAGAGAAATGGGAACATGTCGGGTGCACCAAATGAAAGATGGAAGGTCACCACAAAGATGAATGTCTAGCCTTTGCATAGTACTTTGAAGTTGGAGCGCCAAACCTGATAGGAGGAGGATATTGTGAGATATGACAGAAATGGGGACATAACCCCCATGAGTGTCAATTATTACAAAAATACCATAGTACCCCAAGAATATTATTCTGTAGCTTTTGAAAATTAGTGGGACACGAAGACAAGAACTATCACGCATTTGATTTAATGAGGGAGTGCACGACATACATGTATAGGATTTAGGAGGAGAATGTTACGACAGAAGGGATAGGGAAGTATAATAATCAAAGAGGATCTAACTAGAGAAACCGAGGAGGATTCAATAGGGATTGGGGTAGAACAAAATTCAGGAGAGGAGGATGAGGCCCCATAATATGATATAATTGTAACCAACCAAGACACCTAGTGTGGGATTGCCAAAATCCCTACACAACATGCACTTAATGTTGAGTGTTAGAACATACAACAGAAGACTATCCACAACTACTAGAAAAATGAGAGGCCAAAGGGAATCAAAACCAGAACCCAAACATTCAAAAACTATTCGTCGAGATACATGATAAAGGACCCGAAATAACAATTGTTATGTGTGAAGGAACCAAAATAGGGATGGATGCAGCCAATGTAAGAAAATTGGCTGAGGAGTGGGTTAATAAATCATAATCACCTATACGATCATTTAACCCATGGGAAGAGAAAGATACCTATAAACAGGGAAGGAAAGAACTCTTGTGATAGGATTGAGAAGCGTTCAATTCATATATGCCACCTATGGGGGAATACACATCCCACTGATGACTATATCATGACCAAAGGGTCGATGGAGAAGATAACTACCTTAGGGAAATGTTTGAAGAGTTTCCTATAGCTAGTCGAGGATGAAAATGCATTGCAAACATTATTCTCTATGATTGATCACTACACTCAAGGGAAGGTAGTTCCTACTGAAAGGAAAGTAGTGAACCATCTACTCCTCAAGAAAAGAACCAATGGAGAGTTCAGGTTCAGTGCACATATTGGAGAATATGACATAGACAACGTGATCTTAGACTTGGGATATGATGTGAACATATTACCGAAACAAACATGCAAAATTATGGGGAAACCCAAGTTATTTTGGTCACCCATTCAATTGAAATTAGAAAATCATTCTAAAATAGTACCTATTATCATATTAATAGGAATACCCATGAATATAGATGGAGTGCACAATTTTTTTGACTTTGAAGTTATCGAAATTGTGGACGACAACTGACCATATCCAATGTTAATGGGACTAGAATGGGCCTTAGATAACCAAACTATTATCAATTTGAAAAGGCGAGAGATGATATTTGAAGTATAACTAAAAGTCACTACACCATTAGGTCCAAAAAGAAGGAAGGGGGCACATAGAATCAACTTAGGGTGATGAAATTGATAACCTATACAACATGACTATGAGGATGGACGATTATGTTAACCCTACCGTAGATGATGCACTGAGTTGGAGAAACATCAATTTGTGCACATCAGACTCAGAAGTAGGTCTGGAAAATTGGTAGCAGAGGATGCATGAAGTATCAACACAATGATGTGTTCACATGAACATATTAGTACGTTGGATTGGAATAGAATTATGTAACCCACGTAAGTATGAAATTTTGATAGATACAACAAATTTTGTATAGATATTCATTGCATAGGTACCGAAGCAACAGAGGCTACTAGCACTAGACATTGTATTGAAATCCACATCAGCAAGATGGTGGGAAACACATAAAGAAAACATAGAAGATTGGCACCAGTGTAGGGGACTAATCCAAGTGAGATTCAATATTGACAAGGAATACATGATTCAGAAGTATACCATGGAAGGAAACCCAACACACCATATTTCACAATGTGAAAAAATGTGGAAATTGATCTCAAGGAAAGAATGGACACATAGGTTCATACATACCCTAGATACCATTCCAGAGAACTAATAACTAGAACTGGAGATGTGTAGAGATACAATAGAATGTGAGTACATAACTCAACGATTTTAGGTAACATTTACCTTTCAGAATGTGTCTCCCCTAATAAGTGCAGTGCTACAGGCGATTAAAAGAAAAATTTGCACCGAAGAAGAAGAAATATAAATAATATACGTATGTAGTGCATACAACACCTCCATGACGGTTCACAAGTTATTGGAATGTTACAATGTCACATAGGAGAATAGGATGATGAAGATCCACGCAACATACAAGTACCAAAAATAGAAGGGGAACAAACAATAGAGGGACCAAAGATGGAATATACATCATATGCACATCCAATCAAGACATGAAAAGTTAATATTGAGACATAAGAATTCCCTAAGTTTGCACATATAGGAGACTACTGAGATGAAGAAACTATAGAAAAGATAACATATCTATTGCRTGAATACAAAGACATATTCCCTACTACATTATTAGAGATGAAAAGGATGGAGAGTGAGCTAGGGGTGATGAGGATCCCACTGAATCCAAACACCAAAACCAGTGAAATAGATGTTAATTTTAATTCAAAATCCCACCCAGTTTCAGTCTCGCTGATTTTTCAGTCAAATTTAAATGCCAAACTCAGTTTCAGCACTGTTTCAGCATATGCTACAGCTGTGTTTCAGCATCTGCTACAGCCGTGTTTCAGCATCTACTACAGCAGTGTTTCAGCATCTACTACAGCAGTGTTTCAGCATCTGTTACAACAGTGTTTCAGCATCTATTACAGTAGTGTTTCAGCATATACTCAGCACTGTGTTTCAGCTTATTCTACAGCCTGGTGTTTTAGCATAAGCTACAGCGGTGTTTCAGCATCTAAAAAACTTAACAGAAAATAAATTTCTGAATAGAAAATGAATTTCAGAACTGAAACATGAGAATTATGAACATTGTTTTCAATGCAGAAATTAAATATCAGCAATATGCAAAACTCAGAAAATATTAGACACAAATATTTTCGGTCTAACTTCGACCCTGGAAAAACCCACAAGGGGAAAACCAGTTAGAGAGGGATTTGTATTATTTATGAGCTTCTAAGAAATTCTTTTACAGCATTTTCATCTTCA
>JASDQU010370685.1:119803-130328 GCA_032191745.1 Picea mariana | reverse complement strand
GCATTGCAGAACAACTAGGATAGGATAAATGAAAGATAACCATGATGTATCTTTGTAATATTAGTGTGCAATCTTGAATAGATTGCCAAACACGTAATAAAGAAGCCAATCATTGTGTACATATTCCATAGTTGGGTGAACCACGTTAAATCCTATGTTGAAATTTTTTTGTGTGATTGTTCATGGATTCTATCTGGATGCATGCTAGGTTAGATTTGTCTTATATATAATCATTGAGTATTTATTACTACTTCTACAATAATGGGTTATGTTGTAATCTGAAATATAATGGGAATATGAATCTGAACTTACCAAGTATCTAATGAAGAAAAAATACAAAACAACGTGCACATAACATATAAGTAAGGATGAATATAACAATCGCCTCCCATTCCCTCTCTATTATAGAAACCTGGTCCCTACAATCCTAATAGACACCTTGGGTGAGAATTCATTTGCATCCAAGTGGTGCTCTGGATGCATGCTAGGTTAGATTTGTCTTATATATAATCATTGAGTATTTATTACTACTTCTACAATAATGGGTTATGTTGTAATCTGAAATATAATGGGAATATGAATCTGAACTTACCAAGTATCTAATGAAGAAAAAATACAAAACAACGTGCACATAACATATAAGTAAGGATGAATATAACAATCGCCTCCCATTCCCTCTCTATTATAGAAACCTGGTCCCTACAATCCTAATAGACACCTTGGGTGAGAATTCATTTGCATCCAAGTGGTGCTAAAAGGGATGGTGTTTGAAGGGTTTTGTTGGTCAAGGATAAATCAAAAATAAGTTATTACAACCACACACAACACCAACAAATGGTTCTGTTGTCGATACCTAGAATTTGAGATTCAGGGAATGTTTTGGAGGCCAAATAACAAAGATATCTTGTAATGGTTGGAAAGGAAGGAATGATAATTTTCTTGGAAAGAGAAAATAAACCCTTGGATGAGTAATGAAGAGTGGATGGAAAGGTATGTGTACACAAAAATACATGAAATTTTCTTTGGCTAATTTCCAAATATGTTGATAGAGTGGTTAGAAAGATTAGTGGAATAAAATGGAAGGTACCTAACTACATCGTTGAGGAATTGGACCCTTTATTTGGTAAGATAATTGAATTATGTAATTAATCCAACTACTCACGCATTTGATTTCTGGTTGGATAGTATATTAGGAGGTTATATTACATAATTTTCAATAGATTGTACCAAGTCATACACTTTTGGACAAAGGGACTTCTTCAAAGGTCCGCACGGTAGGTTCTTGAAATCATTACGCATGTGGATAAATATGTTGTTGTGTGACAGGTGCGTGATGACAATGGGGTTTGACTACTAAGGGGATTCACACACATAGGGGAACTAGGGCATGCCAAGAGGATAGCTTGAGAACTAGAGAGAATGAAGGAAGTGACAAAGAAGGAAGGGAGCAACTGAGGATGCAGAGGATTGAAGAGGGTATACCAGAGGAAGAAGCTGACTTTGGAGTATTGGGTGGAGGAAGGAGGTATAAGAGGTGAAATACTAGGGCTATTAAAGGAGAGCCACAAAGTGAGACATAGGGGAGAGAACCTTTCACAATATTCCAAATCTTTGAAATACCACACATTAGAGGAGAGGAAGAGGAATCCTAGTCCAATCCTATCATAGAAGAGTTGTTAAGTCCTATCCATACTATATCCCATTTCGAATCCATGACCCCATGTGCATAACCACAATCAAAGATAATAGTTAAAGAATTATTGAAGGGAGAGTACTAGGGGAGAGTAAAACTCTCTCTTGTTTAGAAGGAGTGTTATTAAGAATGTTGAAGACATGATTGGAGGAAGCATCACCCTCCAAAAGGAGAGTTGGATTGACCAGATATTACACTGGTACGACCACTTCTTCAATTCTAGGTTGAAGAGGATGCGTGATAACAAGGATAGGAGACACATCACCCTCAACAATGGGGTTATGGCCAGGGGAGGATTGCATAGGCATGACTGTCGTGTCAATCGATGAAGAAATAGGATGTGGGGAAACCACAGATGCCTCATAATTTGAAGGGACCTTAGGTGAGCCCCATGATTTTGGTATCCCAACAGTAATAGGACACAAACGAGTACGATGATTTCCTTCGCAAGTCCTGCAAAGGAATTTAGGCTTGCATATGAGAGATGTAGGCTTCTAAATACCCCCAAATTCATTCACAATGGTTGGTGACATTATCTCAACATGAATGGCAGAGGCGAGAAAGTCATCTCACACATGATGTACATAGGTTGGAGATGTGACATCAATATGACTCATGGAGACTAGAGTGATGCCCCCATCATGACTAGCAGTGGCTCATTGCGGGTATTCAACATGACCTGTAGAGGTTGGTGATGGAGCTCCAGTATGACTGGTAGTGACTGGACTAGTGGTGGGTTGTGGCATTTGATACCAAGGTCCAGGGAAATATTTGTTTTGAAACATTGCAGGCCAGAAAGGGTCCTGGTTTACCCCCTTTCCATGTATGGAAAGGTAGTATCCTCTGCCTAAATGATCCAAATAGGTTTGTACAGGCATCATCATTGAAGTCTGCAAAGAGACAGAGGTATGATAAGGATTATTATAGTGAGGATATATGTTTCCCCCATGTGAATGGATTCCGTGAAGAGGGTAGCCCGAACCATAAAAATTATTCTCCCCATAGGAAAGAATCAGGGATATATGTGGACCCTCCACTGGAAAAGTGTTCGAAGGAGCTAGTATGGTGGACAAAGGATACACAGATGGGGTGTAATACGTAGAATGAGCACCTATTTAAGTATTGGCTCCTGAAAGAAGATAGATAGGACTGGATCCTTAAGAGGGTAGGTTCCAACCTCTCACAGTAAGAGTTGGTTGAGGGACATGGATCATATCAAATGAAGATGTAGGAAGTGGGGACATGGTGCCCCCAAATTGAATGCTCAGATTCATATAAGTGGACCAGGTAGAGGAGGGGATGCGTGAAGCCACATTTGGCATATCAATAGGAAAATGATTAGATACCCAAGGCATGGCTTGAGCATCATAATTATAGATACCATTATGAAAAGCGGACGTATTTGTCCCCATGAAATGAGTGATCATCATGGGGGAGGTTGTGATAAATGATGGAGCCAAAGGGAATCCATTGTCCATGATAGTGAAAACTCAGTATAAAATCCTAAGGCCAACTAGTAATGAAAGAGCACACCAAAAATCAAACGACCAAAATGCACACAAACAAGGTAAAGTGGTTTAAAGGGACCTCGCTTCGTAAAGAAGGCATGTCTAGCCCAAGAGGGGCCTGAGAGTCCCTACTAAATATTGGAGGTAACATAATCAGTTATAAGGGCCCTCGTGGGCTTAAAAACTAGTTGGTCAGATCCCCCCGGAGAGGTAATCCTCCATAAAGGTTGTTTTTTGTCCGACCCTTATCTAACCCAGGGTATTTGCAGAACAACCCCTGCAAATAACCTATGTGGCACCTAAGTCAAGCAACTAAGAAACCAATGTATAACCGATGCATAGGCGAGAAGTCGTAAGTCAGTTCCACCATATGGGCAGGATAGAAAATCTGAAAACCTTGAAAGAATCACCTCTCACGGAGGTAAGGGCACTGACAAAATCCCTAGATACAAATAGATCCACAAAAATATCTTTGATGCTAAGAAGGTATCGGGGGGATATCCCTTCAACCAACCTTGCACAACCTCGTGATTAACTCTAGTGTAAGTGAAGCCTCCTGATATTACCGATTATACAATGGATTTCTCCACGCCCTTAGTCATACATATATGTTGATTTAATAGCCTTAGATAATTTTACTCACAAAATCCTATTCCAAGGCACTCAATCCTAAGCTAGTTTGTGCACCCTAGAAAATAAAATCATGACTACTCAATTTTAAATTATAGTGTTAATTTTAATGGTTGTGCTTACTCAGAAAGGTATGGTAGTGAAACTCATGATGTTATGACTCATAAATTAAAGTAAATATGAATGCAATGCAGTTTTCAATTTCAAATTTGCAATTTTGAAGTAAAAAATGCAATATTTATTTACATGCACTAAGCTAAATGACGAAGACTCAAAATATCAAAATGCTAATCAATGCAAAATGCCTAATATTTTTGTATTTTCAATATAATAAAAATGAAAATGCATGGACTGAACAACAGCTTGATATATAGAATCTACTGTGTATAGAAAGAGACAACTCAAGTAGGATACGAAGGAGAAAAACACCCAGCTTAATGTACAAGGACAATCAAAATGAGAAGATGATGAGAAAGACTCCACCCAAAAATTCAACCAAAGATAGGCCTCCTGTCATCCCACAGACACTTAAGAGTCACTATAGAGACCTAAGAAGACTCAACAATCATCAAAACCTACCCAACAACCACCAAACCAAGCCAACAAGGAAAAGTGGTTGATGTACATGACTGCTCAAGGAAATAATGTGTATGTACACAACTTGCAGAAGGACATCAAGCGCATATACGCGACTGCCAAGAAAAAACCCAAGTATATGTTTCAAAAACACAACTAGGAAAAGGAGAAGGATGAAAGACTTAGACCTAGAGTGAACAAAATCTTTCAAGAAATGATACGACAAGAAACACAATAGGAACGAGAGAAATCTAAAGAGAAAAACACTCCAAACCCTAAGAAAGAATATTCAATCCCCAGTATGGTCGCTAATTATGTTACGAGGAAAATCTCTCTATGGCTAGGGAAAACCACAACAGACAGAAATGACTGAAGAAATCAACTCTATTCTCAAGTATGCTATATAAACGAATATGCTAGCAAGACAAGATAAAAGGCCTACCTCATCCAAACATTTGATGAAGTCCATCGTTGATCATTTGAACTAAAGCAATATACCTGCAACTAGTCCTCAACAACCAAGCAAAGAAAGCATATGGTGATAATATATTATGTTAGCACATTCAATAGCACAATCCATTAATATACATAACAAATACACCCATGGAATAATAAGTCAAATATTTGCAATATATCAATTGGATGGGAAAAGAGTATTTCTATTAATATATGATTAGCATAAGTGAAAAGTTACATACTTTCGTGCCGGCATGGTTCAGAATGGAGAAACTAAGTTCCTTCTAGCTGGGCCTCCACCACTTCAATCCTACACCAAAGGAAAGATCATAGAAGAGAGACAATGAAGTTATCAATCAATAAGGGTTGAGCTTGGGGCTTGAACACCATGTTTAGACTTAAAGGAAAAAGGGATGTAGACTCAATATGAAGTGAATAATTTCTCCAAGTAACTTTTCTCTCAAAGTTGAATTCTTTCTCCTTTTTTCCCATAGCTCGGAATTGGCCCATTTATAGCCTTCAAATGGAACTAAAGGGTTGATTAAGAAAGTTTCAAGTATATGGAAGGCCAAGGATTATTGATCCCCTATCATGACATGGAAACTCGACACCATTTTTCATTTTTGGGCACAAATCCCCGTGTATGTGGGCTGTAGTGGTGCAACCTGCATATACGCATGATGTATAGTAGGCAAGGTGCGTACATGTGGAAAAAATGTATTTTTATCTCTGGGATTTGCAAAAAGGGATGAAAAGTATGCATAGGGAAATGAAAAAGGCCCTCTGTGCAAGATTTCATAGGGTGAGGAAAATATTTCTATAAAAGGGCCCACAAAAATGGTCGAGTTCTCATCCTGCAGACTAATTACATCATAAGTTACTACAAAAGTAGGTGGATGTAGAAGATTCATAATGGATTGTTTGAAAGGCTCATTTTTCAAAAATTCTGATAGAGGTATAGGGATCTTGATCTTGCTTAATTCATGCTCTAGGATAAAATATGCTTGTGGCCTGTCAACTTCATTTACTTCAGGGGCAACATGTTTAAATGGAGGAGGCTGGTGAGATTTAGCCAATGAACCCTTGCTTGGATTTGGCTAGGGAGGAACCTCTATTTTTCTCTTCTAATCAGAAGTGGTGGCTTTAGGAGTGTTTTTTCTAGGCCTCAATTCATATTTGTTTTTGGGCTAGCCTTTAATAACTCCCTCTTCCCCAATCTCAATATCAAATTGATTTGAAAATTGTGCTACCACATAATCTTGTTGCATTAAGTGACTAGTGTAAAAATATGTTTCAACGAAAAGTACAACAACAACATCCACAACATCACTATCTACATCCATCTCCTTAATCTGATTGTTTTGGAAAAGATTCACTACTCTTTGATCATCAACATTCCTCCTCTCTCTCTACATTGTCTAATGGGCATAATTCGGCCTTCTAAACTGGTTTGGATTTATGTTCCCAGCCCCTTGAAAAGTGTTTTTTGGTTGTTTAGATTCCCATTTCATATTAGTTATTTCATATGTCTAATCCTTCAAATTCTTGGTCATTTCATCAATTTTTGGATCAGATGTGGTTGGGTTAGAGGAGGAAGGGGAATCCTCTCTATGTTTCTTCTTGTCCTTTTCAGATCTAGTCTTTAACCTATTTGATGCTAATATTTTTCATTCAACCTAAATGTCTACTTCTTGCATGGACAACAAGGTGGTGGATGTTCTCTCCCTCAACAAAAGGGATAACTTTGCATCAAATGCATTGGGACAAGTGATCTTGGCAGAGGGTTCAGTTGGTTTGATCTCATCTCAGATTCTACCATACATTATTGAATATCTTGGTAAATTATGGAATAGACTCACCATTCTTTCTCTTAAGGGCCCCAAAATCAATGATGTAATACACATAATCTCTTCAATATCCCGGTTTATTTATGAAGGCTTCATCTGGCACATAAATATCTTTAATGGAGGCTGGAGGGAGATACCGAAACCATTTCCTAACTTCCCCATACAAGATTTGTACAAACAACCTCATCCACACATTTGCATAGTAAATGTTGAAGTTGTCTGAAAATTTGTAGAAGGCTACCAAATGTTCCTCAACTGTAAAATCACCTAACCCATTATATACTGGTAAATATTTCTTGTAAACTATGGTTGGGAGTGGATGTAAGCCTATAGGAAAAACTAGGGGTACATATCTGGCAACAATTATGGCATCCATCCTGTTAACAACCATTGTTTGGGAAATAGGAATCTGAGGATTGATTAGAGTTGTAGGGGTGGATGTTGGACTAGATGACGAAGCGAAGGAAGGAGTTGAAATACTTTGAGAGTCCATGGAATTGTGATTCTCAAGGCTAGCAAATTCAAGATTCTTGTGCTAATGAAGAAAAGCAAACTCTTTGGGTGCAACTTTACCCTTGAGCGATGAGGTATATCTCTAAGCTAAGGTGGGTTTTCTTAGTTTCCTTTCTATTTCAAATACTATTGTGTCCTTATCAGGGTTGGCATGTGTTATCACCATTAAAATTTTCATGTGAAATCAAGATTTCAAGACTTAGCGAGGTTCTAAACTAGTATGGAGGCTTGACAAACTAGAGGACAGGGATAAATCTAGCAAGAAATGGCTAATCTGGCAGGGCACTAAGGTGATGGAACCTAGTACGTTGTCAATCATGAGATCCCCAGATCGACGATAGAGGATAATTTTGGGGGAAGGATTTGCATAGAGGATAATTCCCAAAAGCGAGCCAAAAATAAACCATGTTTTTTGGTTTGGACCACATGGCGCCACTGGGTGAATTTCAGGGCAAGAAGCGGGTTTCCCAAAACCACTTCCTCACGCCCCCAAATTTGGAAAGTATATAAAGGACAGTCATTGTTTATTTTAGTATTTTTCAAATACTAGAACATTTGAAGGTTGGTGCGACCACCCTCATTCAACTGTAGCTCAACAGTGGACCAAGTTCACGCCATTTCCGATCATTTCTAGGTATTTTTCATCGTCGCCATGGACCCTATCATAATTTTAGTAACAGAGAAAGACCCCATGTTAAACGAAGAATCCCTAATCGACCGAGATTCAGATGTTTTTGACACTGAAATCACCATTTCTTTCATATGTGTGTCCAGAAGCAATATGTTTGATAATGTAGGAAAACATATACCATTCCTTGAAGAAATCCAGGCCACTATAGTCCCTTATGTTGTCAAAGTCACTTTCCCTTTTCCCAAATTCATAGGTTGGTACGTAGAGAAGTATTTATAGGAAGTGAATGTCAACATAAATAAACAAGGGTCTGAGGTCCTGTGTAGTGTAGATATTCTATCAATTCGATATGCCCTTGACATACCTGAGTCTTTCTCCACATTGTTTGAACCCTTCAATGAAGAAAAAATAATTAGGGTCTACAAAGAGTGTCCATCAGAAGTCAAAGATCTATTTTTACGAACAATTTTCAAACCAGAACATCTTTTAGAGAGCCTGTCCTTGCCAATAAGTGTGAGTATAATGGTTATTGAGGTCTAATGGGTTTGTTCCTATTTGAGTCAAGTTTTAGGTCTATATAATGAAAAACATGTGGTTGAGGTCATGATATGTTTCCTATTGGCATTTTTTTAGTCAAATTCTGGTATGTCAGTCCGTATCAGTTTCGATCAATTCATAGCTGATAATCTCCATAAACAACTAGTGATTTTTCACTCTCTAAGACATTTCAGATATTATACACATTTGCTAAAAAAAATCCTAGAAACAAATAAAAGAGAATTCCATGAAGCAGCATTCATATCAACTGGATGTAAGAGGATTACATTTCTCATCTTCATCAAAAAATTCATGTCTAGGGTTTACAATTTGATTTTCGACACCAACTTACCTAGAGTTCCGGATGACATGAGAAGCTATCTACAACCAAATCCAGAAAACAGAGTGGGGGACTGGGTATTATTCATGCATTCAACAATAATCTGGGTTTATGGTTGTCATGAATCCGCTTACCTATTGCCTATTTTTCTGACCTCCAGAGTCTTTTCCCTTGAATTCATCAAGAAAATAATCATAACTGAGATAGAGCATTTCCTAAAATTGCACAAAGCCTCCAACCTCAAATTCCCTTTCATCATTGGACCCTTAATTTTCAAAACTAGATCATGCTTATCTCAGATTCAAGCAAAGCTCAAAGAGTTTGGTGTGTCACAGCTATAGGGAAGAAGATATGAACCACATCAAATCATATCCAAGAGAAGACTGATGAACAAACATGCCCCTTATGAGCATGAACATGTCGAGGTTTTTGATAGGTTGGTAGAAGTGCAAGGGCATGATTTAGCTATTTGAACTTGAATGTAATTTTTTGAAGATGAATAGAATAGGCAAAAGTATTTGAAATCTCCATGAAATAATTCTAATGGTGGTAATATGAGTTTTTTCTTCTCTCTTTGTATGTATTTCCTGCGTTTTTGATTTCATTATCATTGTCTTCTATCTAAATTGGATAGTTTAAAGGCCTATAATTCATCTTATGATTTTCTTTGCTTAATCAATTTAAACTGTGTTAAGTTTCTTCATAACTAATTCATAATTCATTTCACTAATTCTCTGATGTAGTTACTTGTCTTTCCCTTTCTTCTTACACTCTGCAAATTACAATTTATAACTCAGATTCATCACCTCATTTAGCCTTTATCCTCTGGAGAGTTCCACTGACCAATCATTGTTCCTATTAGTTTTTATAAATTTGACTCCATAGCTCTGAGTGTCCTCCCCCTTCCTTGCTAGCAAATTTATAAAAAAATCCCAAAAAACAAACCAAACCTAGCCATTGATTGCCAAAGAAACACCAAGTGACACAAGAGAGCCCTCTCTGAGCTGAGCAGGCTAGTACCCATCTCTAAAGTTGGTTTATAGTTTACCTCTATCATTTGTTTTATCAACCGAACAAATTTACAAAGTGCTAACATCATGAGCCTTAGTGGCTTTGATGTGGTTATATTTGGATCTCTTGAGTCCTTTTCTGGGAGCCAATATTTATTTTGTGAAGTTTACTCAGTGGATTCGTGAGGTAAAATGTTGCAGTTTGAAGGTGTTTGATCTTTGTTCACCATCAAATGTCATATCAGATCATTTTTGTTCTCCCAGGGAAAGATATTTCGTTTCTCTATTCTCCGACAATGGCGCTAGAAGATGTTGGTCCTTAAGTATGCACTTGACTTCTAAAGGGAAGAGAAAGGCCACCTCAAGTTTAGAATGATTGTTTTTTTTATTTTGTTAGTTAGTTAGAGGGTTGGTTTTACCAAGATAAGAGGATGGTGGGTTGGAAAAATGATATAGCTAAGGGTTCTCCTTGGCTGGTGGCACATAAATGATAGACAAGTGAAATAATAGAGGTAAAAAACAAATGGAAACAACAAATCACTCAATGAATAATCTATTGCAAGAAGTTTAATACCTAAAATATCATTTCAAGACACTAAACATGTATCGAAAACATAATTTCTCCCACAAGTTGCAATAAAAAAAAATCTTCACCAAATCATTTGTTGTTTCACATGTTGCATATTAGTAAACACAAGTTATACAATAGCTGAAGGAAATGAAATGTACTTCGCACAAATCAAAAACTGCATTCAAGATTAGATAAAAACACATGTGGATTTGG
>JASDQU010370685.1:79878-116949 GCA_032191745.1 Picea mariana | reverse complement strand
TGTCTCAGCACTTCGACACTTCAAATATTAGGAGCTCTGGGGAACTGTATTTGCTATATATGAAATATCCCAAAGTGATAATCTTGCAGTGTCATTAATTCATGCTTATACTAAGCTAATTAATCCAATATTGAGATATTTTTACCATTAAATATTTTGAGAGTTCGAGACTCCGACTCTTGGGCGTTCGGGATATTTTGAATGTAGAGTTTGAGAATCTCCTAGAGTGACAATGATCTGGAGTGACATGGAAGTTTTGGGGCTCTCGAACTTCAGGGCTCCAACACTGTGGAGGTTTGAAGAAATGTGCTTTCTCTGAATTCAAATCCCCTGGAGTGGTGATCTCCTAGATCTGACATAACTATATGATGTCACAATCGATGACGTGTCACAAAAAGAGAGTGACACGTGTCACCTAGAAAATGAGCAGATAACGTACCCAAAGGTTTTGTTAAGCCCTAAATAGTGGCACATTACCCCTTAATTGGGGAATATTACATTAGTAATTTTATTTTATTTATGTCGGCTTGGGTCCATTAGTTGTAATTATACCTCCTAGTCGCCTATATATACGAAGGAGACATTTTCATTTGGAATCATCATATTTGGATATTTATGTGGGTATAAGGAGGTTTCCCCCTCGAAGAGGCTTATCATATGAATCTCTCTCTTTTTCAAGGTGTTGAGTACTTATTTTGATGCTTTCCTATCCTATATTTATATTTGGTTCTTCATATATGGTATCAAAGCTCAAGGTCTTGGGGTTCCACTGCTACATCTGGGACACCTTGGAATTTTTGCGATAATTTGTTTTATACGATGTTTCAAAAGGAACTCCTTGGAGGATATTTAGCATATGGATCAAGGTACGTTGGGTTAAACGTTCATATCCTGAGGCCTTATACTTTCAGAGATACATCCTGTGTAAGATAGGGTTATGGAATCATATTGAATTGAGTCATCACAAACTTTTCACTATAAATCATTTTCTGTAACATTTCAGATGCTGAAATACATAGATGATACACATAAATTATTAAGGTATTTGTGATAAAAATTTCATCTTCTGGGTCATCTTACATTTGTAGATACACCCTATGGAAGATAGGGTATCAGACTAGTCCTATTGACTAGTCTCAAGAAGGTGTTATGGCTAAAACAATCATAATTGCTTCCTAGAGTATCCAAATTGAGTGAGACCAGTTGCATTGGATAGTGGACAGTCCATAGTATTCTTGGTACAATTTTTTGAATTTTATGTCAATTATTTTGTGCGGGGCATGCTATACAAGTGGGATCTCCTGGAAAGGCCAAAAATCAAGAAGTTGTGGGGAAGTTACCGTAAATTCCACTTGGCAAATCCAATTTTGATCAGAACTATGGCATTGCAGAGAAGAAATATCAGAGAACTACAAAAAATAAATTTTCATACCCAGAAGGGATGAAACTTTGGAGATACAACTGAAGAAAGATTGCTTAGCAGAACCACCTAAAAATCAAGGTTTAAAAGTGATACTTGGCCAACATGCCACCAAAAAAGGGAACTTATACACCAAATAAGCCTCTAGACAGTCCTACTTGGACACTTGATGAAGGTGAAGAAATGCGTAGGGACATAAATGAATTACAAAAGAAGACAGTGACAAAAGATGAACTACAAGGGATGACGAATTCAACTGAAGCTAAATTGGAAGCAATAATGGATACTAAGATGGATGGTTTAAAAAGGGAGATCATGGAAGGATTGAAAAAATTCCTAATAGAGAGGACACCTGAAAGTGAAAATGTATGCCATGAAATTCATGACGAGGACACAAGGAAGATGAATCAAGAATGGAGAAACTCCAACTTTGTCTTGAAGATGAACCACGTTCCTATGACGATATGAGGAATTTTGATGGCAAGGACCCACTCACATGGATACCTTAGATGGAGAAATTATTTGATCTACATAATGTTCCACATACACAAAAGGTATGAATTTCTTCTTTATATTTAGAACCCAATCAATTTGTATGGTATCGATAGATTTGTTCTCGCAAATCACTCTTCACTTGGACAATTTTCATGGAATAAATGATAGCACACTATGATGATACAAAGAAGAAATACCTTCTTTATCCAATTGATAAATCTCAAGCAAAAGGGTTCAGTTACAAAGAACATTAAGAACTTCCAAAGATTTAATATAAAGGTAACAAATATTCCAGATGAGCACTTGATTGATGTATTCATAGGAACTTTAAATGATAACATTCAACATGAGGTTCGCCTTTGGGAACCCAAATCTTTGGATAATGCATTTAGGGAAGAAAGAAATGTTGAAAGTAAAAATATGGTTGTGGCTACTAGAAGGACCAATCCTGACATCTATTGAGAGAATAATCCTCCTTCTTCTAAAACACCTCAACCTACAAGGTTGACACCTCAAAAATTGGAGGAAAGAAAAGAAAAAATTTTATGCTTTAGTTGTGACAACAAGTACAGTAAGGGACATAAGTGTGGTGAGAAGAAATTATTATACATAGATTGTGAAAAGGAAGAAGAACAAGAACAAGAACCATCTCAATATGAAAACATAGAAGTGATTTCTTATGAAGAGTTGACTCCCACGATATCGTGTAATGCATTGGTTGGAATTAGCAGTCCAAAAACCCTCAAGATCGAATGATATATCAAAAATAAAAATGTAATAGTCCTAGTTGATTCTGGTAGTACTCATAATTTCATTCACTATAAATTATCCAAAGCTCTCAATTTCTTTATATATACAACGTCAAAGTTTCAAGTAATGATTGGGGATGGAGGAACTATCAATTGCTCAAGAAAATGAAATAATATCAATCTTACTATAGAGGAATATGTAATGAATATTCCAATGATTTCTATACCCATGGGTGGTTTTGATTTCGTACTAGGAATCCAATGGTTACAATAATTAGGAACAATGGATTTTAATTTTCAAGAACTTTTCATGAAATTTTCATTGGAAGGAAAAAAAATTGAGTTAAGAGGTATCAAAAGGAAACTTGGTAAGGTGATAAGCTCTAATGGCATGAAAAAATTATTGAAAAAGGGGCATCAAGGTGTTTTTGCACAACTATGCTCACTAGATGTTCAAACATCTAAGCCATTTATTCCCCTAGATCTCCAAGGGATCATTGACAAGAATTCCAAAGTATTTGAAGATATTCCCAAAGGTCTTCCACCCACTTGAAATGATGATCATGATATTCACCTAATTCTTGGGAGTGTCCCTCCTAACATCAGGCTACACAAATACCATTATTCCCAGAAGAGTGAAATTGAGCATATGGTTGAAGAAATGTTAGAGGTTGGCATTATTAGAACTAGCCAAAGTTCTTACTCTGCATCAGTGGTAATGGTATTCAAGAAAGATGGCTCATGGCATATGTGTCCAGATTATAGAGAGATCAACAAGATCACTATTAAGGATAAGTTTTCCATTCCTATCATTGATAAATTGTTAGATGAAATACATGGAGAAATCTATTTCACAAAGTTGGATCTTCATTCAGGGTATCATCAGATTAGAATGAAGGAAGAAGATATCCCAAAAACAACATTTTGAACTCATGAAGGCCATAATGAATTTTTGGTCATTTGTTTTGGCCTTACAAATGCACCTTCCACATTCCAAGGGATGACGAAATCCATTTTCAAGCCCTTCCTTCGAAAATTTGTGTTAGTATTTTTTGATGATATACTAATTTATAGCAAGTCTTGGGAGGATCATGTGTGACATGTTGTCAAGGTTCTACAACTACTAAAGGAGAAACAACTATATGCCAAATCATCCAAATATTTCATTGGGGTGAAGGAGGTAGAGTATTTGGGTCATATTGTATCTCATGAAGGTGTCAAGGTAGATCCTAACAATATTAAGGCCATGATGGATTGGCCGATTCCCGAAATATTGAAGAATATTAGAGAAATTTTGGGTTTTACAGGTTACTACCACAAGTTTGTTCGGAACTGTGAAAGAATAGAAGCACCTTTAACGACACTAATTAAGAAGGATGCATTTTCATGGACTCCAAAGGCAACTAAATATTTTTAACAACTTAAAGAGGTGATGTGTAAAGCTTATGTATTGACCACACTAGACTTCATAAAAATATTTATTGTGGAATGTGATGCCTCGGGAAATGGCATTGGTGTTTTTATAATGCAAGAAGGAAGGCCCCTGTCTTTTGAAAGTCAACCACTCAAGGGAAAAGACTTACAAAAACCCATTTATGATAAGGAAGTGATGGAAATACTACATGCATTGAAGAAATGTTGCCCTTACCTAATAGGTAGGTACTTCAAGGTCAAAAATGATCATGATAGTCTTAAATACTTCTTGGAACAAAGACTATCTTCAAAAGAACAACAAAAATGGGTGACCAATATATTGGGTTATGATTTTGAAATTATCTATAAAAAAGGGAAGCAAGATGTTGTCGCGGATGCCCTCTCAAGAAAGGATGAAGATTTTGAGGCATTTCTATGTGCTATCTCAATCATCCAACCTGATTGGATAATAGAAGCTAGGGATGAATGGAAGAATGATGAAAATGTGTGGACTCTCATTCAAAGGTTGTAGTAGGATTCCAATGCATCAGATACATTTACATGGAAAAATGATTCACTATGGTACAAAGATCACTTAATTTATGTAAGAACTCCCAACTCAAACAAAAGGTACTATTGGAATTGCACACCTATCCAGTAGGAAGGAACTTGAGATTTTTGAAAACCGATCATAGGGTCAAGAAGAAGTTTTTTTGGGATGGCCTTAAAATTGATGTTCAAAGGTTTATAGCAGATTTTTTTTTTTCCCAACAAAATAAGGTGGAAACAATTAAGACGCCAGGTCTTTTACAACCATTAGCCATCCCAAGTCAGTGTTGGGAGGATGTTTCCATGGATTTCATCATAGGGTTACCAAAGACTGAAGGAAAAAGTGTCATCATGGTGATTGTTGATAGACTGACCAAGCACGCACACTTTTTTGCACTCTCTCATCCCTTCAAATCCAGTACAGTTTCCACCAAACTCATAGAGACAGTTCAAAAACTACATAGAATTCCAAGGATTATTGTAAGTGAGAGTGATCCTATCTTCACTAGACATTTTTGGACATAATTATTTTCTTGTTTGGGTACTCAATTGGCTCATAGCTCATACTATCATCCTCAATTTGATGTTCAAATCGAGATAGTGAACAAATTTCTGGAAGGCTACCTTCGTTGCTTTGTCTCTGATAAACAAACACAATGGATCAAATGGTTACCCTTTGCAGAATGGTGATATAACACTTCCTTTCATACTGCAACAAAAATGACACCATTTATGGCACTCTATGGATACCACCCTCCTTCCATCACTTCTTCTCTAAAGGAAAAATACAAGGTTCAAGCAGTCGAAGATCACATCGAGCATCAACAACAAGTTCTCCAAATCTTAAAGAACAACCTAACCATGGCACATAATCACATGAAACAACAAGCATATCAACATCGTAGTGAAAGAAATTTTGAAGTAGGGGATTGGGTGTTTTTAATACTACAACCATACAAACAAATGTCTCTCAAGCAAGCCAAGAAGGATAATAAATAATCACCAAAGTACTATGATCCTTATAAGGTTTTGAAAAATATTGGTACTATGGCATACAAATTGGAGTTGCCTGCAACCTCATGCGTACACCCAGTTTTACATGTTTCATGCTTAAAGAAGGTTATAGGTGAAAAGATCCCAGTTCAAAATATATTTCCAAAACTTGACGAGGAAGGAAAAATCATATTGGAGCCTAAAGCCATCACTGACACAAGAATTCACTAGTTGAGGAATAGATCCATTTCAGAGTATCTCATTAAGTGGAGGGAACTTCCTGATGAAGATTCCACTTGGGAAGATGAGTATTTTATATAGAAGCATCCAGAATTACTCAAGCATTGCGGAAAACACTTTTCTGAAAGGGAGGGGCATGTTAAGCCCTAAATAGTGGCACATTACCCCTTAATTGGGGAATATTACAATAGTAATCTTATTTTATTTATGTTGGCTTGGGTCCATTAGTTGTAATTGTACCTCCTAGTCTCCTATATATACCAAGGAGACATTTTCATTTGGAATCATCTTATTTGGACATTTATGTGGATATAAGGAGGTTTCCCCCTCGAAGAGACTTATCATCTAAATTTCTCTTTTTCTCAAGGCGTCGAGTACTTATTCTGAGGTTTTTCTATGCTATATTGATATTTGGTTCTTAATGGGTTCCTGAAATGAGGTCCACATGTCATAACAAATGAATTCCTCAATAGACCAATTCCATGTGTCTCAGGATTTTTTGAATTTTGGAGATCCAGGAACTTTGTTTTCTCTGGATGAAAATCTATCGTAGTGATAATCTCATGAACCCATTAACCATGCTTATTTCTAATTAACTGAGATTAATATATCTTATCTTTAAGCATTTTGGGACTTTAGAACTTCAGATCTTCAAGATTTGGGAGCTTTTGAACACTGAGTATACATATCTCCCGTAGTAAGAATGATGCAGAGTGAGGTGGTTGCATGATGTCACAATCATTGATGTGTCACAAAAAGAGAGTGACACATGTCACTAGGAAAAGAGAAAATGACGTAACCAAAGTACCAGAAATGAGTGCCACGTGTCATCTGGAATTAACCGATAGGTGGCATATGATGCTAGCTAAAAAAATCTTCGACACTTTGAGGCTCCGCGGCTCTGTGCTTGTTATGGATGAAAATCTCCTAGATGAATGAACTCACGAAGTGACATGGAAGTTCAGACCCACTTCGGAAATTCGGGTCTCCGACACTTCGGGGCTTCTTGAGTATAGAGTATGAATATCTCCCGGATAACTAACCTCCCGGAGTGACATTCCTATTTCTTTTTTTTTTAAACCTTGCATGATTTTGAAACTCCGAACACATGAGAGTCATTGATGTAAATTGACTTTTGGATCTCCACCATTAAAAAATTAACATGTATGTTTGTGCATAATCTAATAATAAAATCCACTGCTCTGAATTGTTGTGTTTTTCTTTTGTATATTTCCTGTGAAAACAAAGAACTTGGTCGACCTGTCACATGCTCATTTAGTGATAAACATGATGATAAGTATTTTCAAACTCAAACCAGAACATGTAACCACCTTTCAAGAAAGAAAAATATGGTGCAAAATAAGGAAATATGGGTAGGGGCCATTGAATCTGAGTGATTAAAACATGGAGAATAAGCTTAGAAAACACAAAACAAAAATCAAACTTTATGGACGTATAGGATAAAGGAGGGAAAGGGAATGGGTGCAAACCTAGTTTACAACACTTGGTATAAGGATATAGTCTTTTATTTGCATAATTTAAAATTCCCACTAGAGTGTGATAAAGATAAGTCCACATATATATAATTAAATCCAGTTGAGTATTACATTATTTATGAACACCTATTTTGTAAGGATCCAAGAGGAACTCTACTAAATTATATCACTGAGGAAGAAACAAAATTCATAATAGTTGAGTTCCATAAAGGGTTGTGTGGTGGCCACCATGCTTGGAGGGATACAAAATATAAAATATTGAGAGTTGGTTATTATTTTACTAGTTTTATTATGTTAAATCACTTATTATAGAATGTGTGTATTGTTAGATGTTAACTCACTAATGTTAAATCACTTATTATAACATGTGTAGAGGGTCAAAATACATTACAATAAATTCCATGTGAGGCAGGCTCAAGAGAGAGAAAATGAGCTTTGAAACCAAAGAAGTCATGTAATCAAACACCAAGGATGAGCATATATAGACCAACACCATAGGTAGACATACTCATTATCATAATGAGCGTGGCCACCAAACAATACATTGTGTATCCATGAAATGAAATGCTAGACCATGGCCATGAAAGAATACATAGTGGATCCATTTCATCAATAAGAAAATAGCCATGAGACAATAAAATGTTGATCTACGTCATGAACTCAATCATAGCCACCAGGAAATACAATGTGGATCTATGACACAACATATAGATGCTAAGAAGACAATGAGAACTGAGGAGAGTGACTTTGAAGTATTCATATACAAGTGATATACTCCAATGCAACTTGGGAGGGGATGTTTTAAAATAAGGATATGTCCCCAACCCAAGTTCTTTGTCTCAAACCCCGATGGTACAAATCTACAACATGAGAATATATGAGCCGATGTCGATCATGGTAGAAACAACCTGATTACTAGTCATTGATGTATACTGTTAACAAATGTGAGGGGAATCACTAATGATAAATATGGACCCCAAGGTACCTAGTACAATATAGCGAGTGTGAATAGATGGGTTTGTGTCGAACACATGTAGACTCAATCAATCAGGATTCAATGATGAAAACCCATTATCAATCACGAGGTGGCCTACCGCTAAGGACTGCAAACTCCAAGCTACTAGATGGTTTCTATATTCGTTTCTTAGATAAGTGTTAAATTTGATACAAAGAGATCCATCTAAGGAGGAACTTAATGTATACCCCATCAATCGACATGAAACATTCACCGAGAGATGACGTGAAAAGAGATTATCAAAAAGTACAACTAACACAGGGATGATCAACTCTGAAAGTTAATAGAACAAGAGATGGTCGAATTAGGATTAAACTTCCCTTGAACATATAGCATGAAAAAATGGTGACTTGGTAGGAAGACACAACAGATGGATGAATATAGTGGAACAATGTAGGAGGAATTTAAGCACTCTCCATGATTACTGGAAGAGTAACCAGGCAAAGGAGTATCTTTGACTCATATTATTGGGATGACTCCTAGGAAAGATAAAGCCCAACTGAATTATGAGGACTCAAATAGGTGCCATGTTCAAAGGAAAATCGAATGACACTACCATTTTGAGAATAGACCAAAGGTGAAAAACCCCACTCTTGTTTTTTCTGTCTCCTTCATGGTTTAATGAGCACGAAAGAATGACACAAGTATGCTCTGTCTCCTTCATGGTTTAACGATCACAAACGAATGACACAATTAATATTGATACATTTTTCATTCAATTTTAAGGATCCCATAAAAGAGATAAAAGTATACTTGTCAGGAGAGAACGAGTGTATTATCAACATGCTTCTATGTTCTAAGTGCATGGAATAGACCTAAGCAATGAGGAATGCAAATGGTAATTGAAAGCGAGATCCACTCTTATAAGTTTGTATCTCCCTATATAGGGGGATGAAAAATGGAGGCTAAATAATGCAAGAGGCAGATGGTCAAGGAAACTACATAGTAGTAAGAGGGATATGGAAAAACATCAACAAATCAATGAGAGACATGAGACAAGTAGCAAGCGCATAAGCAGCCATTAAGAAACATAAAAAGAAATCAAGAACCCCTGATGGGATGTGGCTAGAATATAGACAAAGAGAAGAGAATGAGGCTCAATATTCAAGTCATGGTGGGGATAAAAGAGGGCTCCCAGGTGTATGGGAAAATACAACATGAGGACCAAATGGAAATCTAGGTGATAACTAGGGCTCCCATGAAGGGTAGGAACTATCAAACTAGTTACGACATGAAAAAGGAATGACTAAGGTTGAAACTGCTTGGGTTTGAATTTAAGGCATAATGTTGTCAGTAGGGATGGTTAATAATGCAAATCATAATATGCAGGGAAAAAACTATCCCTATATGCCAGGTGAGAAACACATACCTTAAGTTCGAGGGACATTGCCATGTTTGTAAAAATTACCTATAATCCTATCAAACACATTTAAACTAAATCCAAGGTAAAATATTAACAACGAAATGATATCCTATTAAAGTAAAAGAACCACTTTCATGTCTCATTGTGAAAAAATGAATATTTTATTCCACCAAAAGGTTATAAAAAGAGAACTTACCTCAATATAATTGTTGACAATATTCCTTAATATAATTGTTGAAAGTATTCATCAATACAAATGTTGATTGTGTGATCCTCACCTCTTGGTGTGTAACCTACTCAGCACGGTACACCTCAATGAGCCAGCCTAGTGGAGAAATAAATATTATTTATGTCCAATAATATGACTTTCCCCTAGATCATGAAGCACTCTTGATATGGCTCTGAATATCAGACCAGTTGGTCTAGTAATAACTCAATGGATCCAAACATTGGACAATGAAAGAAATTTAGAAGCCCACACTCTTGGATAGTTGTTAGGGTCATATCATCCCCTTGGGACACATAATCATTTTATCCATGTTTCATTTCTTTCCATTCAATCATGTTTCCAATATTATATGCATCCAAAACACAACACCAACAATAACTTGTTAGTAAAAATTTCCCTCAAACTATGCTCACTAGCCTAAACCCTCCCCTCAGGGCAGCCCAGTCGGATTTCTTTGATGGTTTTCCCTTTCCCTCATGTGAAGACCTACTGGTGTCCCATGGGGCCCCACATGATGAAATCAAAGCATCATGTGAGGCACTTTTTGACACCTACATGGTGTCACACGAGGATTCCTACAAACTCACTCAGCCGAGTGAAAATCCAGGTCTGTGGGCCATGAATATTTTCCCACATCCCATGAAAATACAAATAATGCAAAGGAAGGTTGTATTTGGGCTTACCTAGATCAAAGATGATGGATTAATGCTTGAACAAATCTCCACCCGAAGCTCATAGCCTCCTCTTGGCTAAGGGATTTTTCCTCAAATCTCTCTATAATCCTATCATCTAGGTGAAGAATGAATCTCCTCAAAGGTAATTTTTCTTTTTATAACCTTTTGGAGGAATAAAATATTCATTTTTTCACTATGAGACATGAAAGTGGGTCTTTTAATTTAATAAGATCTCATGCCATTTTATTTTTTTAATTAACCCTTGATCTAGTATAAATGTGTTTGACAAGATTATAAGGACTTTTTACAAAGATGGTGACATCCCCTAAACTTGAGGTATGTGTTTCTCACCTAACATATAGGGATAGGTTTTTCCCTGAATATTTTATTTTGATTATTAACCATCCATACTGCCAGCATTATGCCTTAGGTTCAAACCTGACAGGTTGTGACCTTAGCCATTTATTTTTCATATCATAACTGGTTTAGTAGTGACTACCCTTCATGGGTTCTTGTTGGCATCCCTACATGTTTTTGTTATTTTGAACGACAAACGACACTTCCTGTAGCTGCCTTCACCTCATCCTGTAAATATTACTATTTGGGGGTGATTATTGGATTATAAAAGATGTTTGATTATTCTTGTTTTATTTTTATCTTGCGTTTTCATGCTTGATTCATGACTGCAAGCATGAATCAAGCATGGAAACTTAAATTTGTATTATATCCCTATTCAAAGCTTGGTTTTTAAAGGTTCATTGTGCTTACATCTACTTCATATTTCTTACTTGAATGATTTTCCTTTTGAGTTTATCGAATATCGATATAACCCATGTTGATTTTCATTTGGACTATAAGCTTATTTATTTGAATCTTTTGTAAATCAACTATAATGCCAAATATCAATTCGCATTTGGATTGTAAAAGCATATCCATTGCAACCCTTTGCAAATCGATTATATCCATTAAATGACGTGGGAATTAAACACACTAGTATCATATCTTGTACTTCATTTTGGCTGGAAGAATGAATTGACAAGATTCTCATTACAAGTTAAGGGTTTGTGTAGTGTTATGTACTCAGAGCTTTCATTACCAGGAGTGTTCAAAATCCATAACCGAGACCTTCATGTGGATGCTATGATTGCATAGGTGTTCTTCTTATTTTGTTTCCATGGTATTTTCTCTAACTTATCCCTGTTACTTATGACATCTAAACCCACATCTAGCTTGGGTCACCCCTGTCACAGTCTAGTCATACTCTCAATGGCTCATGTTGTCTGAATAGAGACGAATGTCTCTCAAGCATTGTTGTCTCATGATGATGTGGTCGAGGATTTGAAAGGCCAGTGTTGGCATATTTTCATTAAGAAGTTCAAAGGGTATAACCTTTGTGTGGCCAAAGAATTCACCCAATCGTTTGATGGATACAGAGAGAAGGTTGGTGATATTCAGTTGGAGGTGACTGAAGAGTTTTTGAGTGAAGCAACGAGGCTTCCTCTCTCTGGTCAAAAGTGGTTTGATAACTCGAAGATTGATAGAGTGCCCTAGATTCTTTTCATGACCTCCAGAAAGATTGATTGCTGTGAGAAAGGTATTCATGTTTCCTTGCTTAAGGTTAGGTGGCATGGTCTGTTATCAGTTCTTAAACATTCTATTACCTGTGAGGGCCATTATGGCATGGTTTTTATTTACCATGTGTAATTTCTTATGCACTTTATAGGATTCCATTTGAATGTGTCATTTTATTTACTAAGGATTCTGTACAAGATGTCGAAAAGATACAAGAAGTAGAGCCTCGACTCTAGCCTCTTTCACCATGGTTTAATTAAAATGTGTTGGATCATTGTTTGACAGCCCTGGGTGATGATTGGGATGGCTTCTTAGCCTGAAATAGTTTCGTTACAACCACTCCTACAGAAACCCCTATGTTGGATAATCCTATGATAGAGAAACATGTTGATTTCTCAAGTGACAAGCCAAAATTTTTGGAGGAAAACCCTCATGGTGAGGAAATACCTAATCAGTTTTTGTATGGGTAACATGATGTTGGTTCTGAGTTTAATGAAACCCCTAAGCATGATTTAATTTTCGGCCATAAACCTACTGTAAAATATGATAGTAAATACCCTCACAAACAATCAAAATAGAAGCAAGCAATGTTAGGGTTCTGAAATAAGAGGGTTGGTCAGCTCATTTCAAGAAGTCTGCATAATCGATCTAACCCTCATTTGAGCTCGATCGATACGATCGAGACCAATGAGGAATCAGATCCTAAAACTGAGGATTTTCTCATAGAAGAAGATCCAGACTGATATAAGTCAGATCCTAATCAACCATATGACTATGTTAACAATTTCCCACTATGTCTCAAGGATAGCAAGGGATTTACTGGTATTAAGCTCGGTCAGGGGCCGACAATGGGTAGTGTTGATTTTCTTACACCCAACTATACGCTCCATTGACATATCGCTCCTTCTGTGTATTCTGAGGTATGATTTCATTGGATTGAACGATACTATAGTGACATCCCCATCCTACAAGCAATAATTAAATCTCTCACCAATCACAATGAGTTACTCATAAAAGAAAATTGTGAACTCAAAGAAAATGAACAAAGACAACCCAAGCGTCTTAAGAAGACAAGCAACATTATAATAAAGAATGCAGATAGTGTAAAGTCCATAATCAATTCTGAGTTATCTTGATCCATATTAGTCATTGGTTTAAAGGGTAAAATGGTTTTTTCCCTTTTATTACAATCATGTTATTTTTTAAATCAAATCGGTTAAACTTGGATTTATTTTACCAATATAAGACTGGATACAGAATCGCGAGATTTTGTAGACAAGTCATTTTCATATAGAATTTAGTAATTATTTGTTAATAAAATATCTAACTTGTTCCTATTTCGTTTTTCAGGACATGATATATCCGATGTTGATCTTATGGGATGGAACATGTTTGATCTAGTTGATTAGTATTTCCTTTTGTTTATTTTGTAAATAGGAAAAAGATTTCATAAATTTTTGAAGATATAGTTTGATCATGAGTGGCTCTAGGCCCTCTATATTTGTAATGATTTGATATTTTAAGATCTGATCCTATCTTAGGAGATAGGAAGTTTAGATTTAAAAAAAAAACTCTTTAAATACTCTCTATTTTGTAAATGATAGGCATCTTGGTCTAGAACCAATTATGAATGAATGATTTTCAAGACTTATGGAACAACGTATAGCTTTTGGCCTTAGTCCACTGCAAGTGTTGTTTCATTAAAGTTTTGTTTTATTTAATCTTTGATATATTAGTATGTCATGTATATTTAAACTCTTGATATGTTATGTTTCAGGATATTCATGTTATAAAAATTGTTCATAATTTGTTCTTCCAGATATTCACACTGTGATCATCTTTTCTAATTTGAATATCAGGATTTCTATTTGATGTTTAAGTTGGATAATGAAGTGAATGTATTACACATAGATTTATCTGAATGTAATCATTGGCAATCATAATATCACATAATTAATATGTGTTCCCTTTTCATTTTCTAATCCTATCTGCCAATACATCTTTCTGAATTTATTCGGAAAGGTTTTAGTATAAAGTCTACTGCAGATTTATCTCATAGGCATTGCAGTTGGATGTTCTTCATTCATACAGAGGCTTCGACACATCTTAGGAACTGACATCAGGTTAGCTTCTTTGTATTTCTAATTTCTATCATTTACATATTAGTGAAACCAAAAAGTTTAAGATTAGGTTTTGACTATCTTTACATCTGTGTTTCATGGTTTAGTTAATTCAAGATTTGTTATATTTATAAAAAGAAAATAGAAAATATTTAAATGTTCTTTCTTTATCTGCTTCTCAAAATCAATTGTTATTACATTGATTTTGCAAGTTTCCAGTAAATCTTACAACCTGTAAATGTTGTTCATAAGTGAGATTCTTATGTTTTCTTTTTCTGTTTAAATACATTTACAATAGTTATATTAGAGTATGTATATATATATATATATATATCATAGTTTTTGTAGCATTAGTTAGTTATCCCTTTCTCTTTATTTTAGGACTTTAGATTTGCTAATAGAGTTATTAAACCCATCAGAACAAGTTACATCAAACTGCTTGGGTTACTTAGACAACCCTAGACCAGACTTTTTCTTCCAGTTGACGGACAATCGATTTTGCCCATCAACAACTCCCTAATTAGCACCTGGATTTCCATTTGGTGCCCATGTTGAATTTTCCCTTAGCCCCAGGAGATCTCTTTTAGCCCTGCCATGAATTGAATATTGAGCCTCATTCTCCTCTCTTCATCTATATTCTTGCCACATCCCATGGGGGGTTCCGAAAAAATATCTTTATGTTGCTTAATGGTCACCTATGCATTTGTTTCTTGTGTCATGCCTCTCATTATTTCGATGTTGTTTTTCCATATCCTACTTATCACTATGCAATATCCTTGACCATCTACCTCTTACATTATTTGGCCTCTATTTTGCATCCCCCTACTTAGGGAGAGAAGAACTGCTAACAGTGGATCTCACTTGCCAGTACCATTTTCATTCCTCATTTCTTAGGTCGGTTCCATGCACTTGGAACATAGGAGCATGTTGTTAAGACACTCATTTGCTCCCAATGAGTATACTTTATATCCTTTTTAGGCTCGTTAAAACTGAATGAAAAAAGGTATCAATATTACTTGTGTCATTTTTTTGTGATCGTTAAACCATGAAGGAGACCGAGAATACTTGTGTCATTCTTTCTTGCTTGTTAAACCATGAAGGAGACAAAAAATAAAACCAAAAAAAAAAGTGTGGGGGTTTTTCAATATTGGTTTAATCTCAAAATGGAAGCGTCAGTTGAGTCACATTTGAACATGGAACTTGTTCGAGTCCTCATCATACACATGGGTTTTATATTTCCTAGGAGTCCTTCCAATAATATGAGTCAGAGATACTCCTTTGACTAGTTACTCTTCCATTCATTATGGAGAGTGCTTCAATGCCTCCTACATTGTTGCACTATATTCATCTAGCTCTTTTTTCTTGTTGTAAATTCACCATTGTGCCATGCTATATGTTCAAGGGAAGTTTAATCCTGATTCAACCATATGCTATTTTGTTGAATTTTTGAGTTGGCCATCCTTGTGTCATTTGTACTTTGTGATAGTCTCTCTTCACATCATCTCTTAGTGTATGTTTTATGTCGAATGACGGGGGATACATTAAGGCCCTCATATCACGGATATATTCCTATCGAACTCAACACATTATATAGGATAGGGATATAGAAAACATCTAGTACCTTGGAGCTTGCAGTCCTCAGTGGTAGGCCTTCTCATGATCGACAATGGGTTTTCATCATTGACTCCTGATCGATTGAGTATATGACTGTTCAACACCAGATCATCTATTCACACTCGCTAGATTGTACTAGGTACCTTGGGGTCCATATATATCATCGATGCCCCCCCTCACATCTATTAATGATATCCATTAATGATTGGGAATTATATGTTTTATACCATGCTTGACATCAACTCATCTATTCGCATGTTGTATATTTGTACCATCAGGGTTTGGGATGAAGACCTTGGGGTGGGGCCATATCCTTCTTTTACAACATCCCATCCCAAATTGCATTGGAGTATATCACTTATATATTAATATTTCATAGGAACTCTCCTCGGTGCTCATTTTATTCCTGACATATATATGTTCTGTCATAGATCCACATTGTATATGCTGGTGGCTATGATTATGTTCCTAAAATAGATCCACATTGTATCTCTTGGTGGCTATGATTGAGTTCATGACGTAGATCCACATTGTATTGTCTCACGGCTACAGTCTTATTGATGACATGGATCCACTATTTATTCTTAAGTGGCCATGGTCTAACATTTCATTTCATGGATCCATAGTGTATTGTTTGGCAACCATCCTCATTATGAGTATGAGTATGTCTACCTAGGGTTTGGTCTATATATGCTCATCTTTGGTGTTCAATTGCAAGACTTATTTGGTTTCTGAAGATCATTTTCTCTCTCATTAGACTAACTCACATGAAATTTATTGTAATGTACTTCGTCCATATACTTCTTTCTTGACCTCACACATTAGTGTTATTGATCTAGGTGGATATTGGTGGCCACTCACCTATTTCAAGTTGCTCCTCATGTTCATTTTTGTTCAACACGTTCTTCTATATTGCTTTTTAATTATGGGTTCTATACTTTTGGGGATGTCTGAATCCCCACACATCCTCCAGGTGGATATGGGTGTCCTCTCGCCTAATCCAACTATATTTTTTTGTATGTTTTCATGTCATCACATCTTGTTGTACTTCCAGGGTTGTTTTGGGGCCCTAAACATTTTGTTTTTGGATCACGACTTTCCAATTGTAGACAAAGTCAAATTTTGATGGTGGAATGTCTATTTATCTTAAATACCTTTCCAACGGGCGATCACACACCTAAAACGGAGGTCATATGCAAATGTTACGACCTTAGGAAGTTGAGGTACCAAATTACACCAACTTACCCATAGGGCCCACATGACTTTTGGCATTTCACCTTCTAGGGTTAGGTTTTCGTATGTATAGGGTTTTGGAATTCATAAGTAATATCAAAAAGGCCTCTGGAGGCTCATTGTGATTGATTATGTTTAGACATATGCGCGTAGCATCCACATCTCTTCTCAGAGATAGCTACCACCATTCGAGCAAGTGTTTCAATTCTACAGTTTTACAGTTTCATCCTATTTCATTATTTAATAGAAGATATTGTTCACTCGATATTTTTGTTATTCTACATATCTCTGTTTTTATTGTATTCATTCTATTAATCAGTTCGTTCTGTTTCTAAATCTAGATCAGTGGTATCAAAGCATTCTTCTTTTCTTTTATTTTTATTCGTGCATGTCCCCGACAAGATATGGGTACAAGAAGTTGGGACTCGAACCAATCGATCCATTACAAGATCAGTCGCGCTGAGCCCGAAAATAGCCCATGAGCGACGAAAATAAATATTGTGTGTTTGTTGATTATTTGGGTTGGTTTTCAATGATGTCAACCCTTGAAGAAAGTTCGGTAGCAAATTCCGGTAGCACAATGGTTTAGGTAATGGACCCAAGTTTGTTTGATGGATAATGGTATGTGTTTTGATATATTTGTAGGTAATGTTGTTATATATTGATAATACATGTCATTCTATTTCTAGTGGTATGTGGAACATCACATACCGCCTCATGGTTAGAAAGTTATGGCTATGTGAAGTTGGAGAACCTTCATGAGTCATCTAGAAGCACCAAAAGGTCAATGTAGTCAAAGTGGTTGAAAAGAAGAAATTATTTAAATAATAAAGTGAAGTGATGAGAGTACTATAATTCAAAGTGGATACAAAATAAATTATTTAAATAATAAAGTTAATGGAGAAATTACTAAGTGGACAAGTGGTTAGAAGTGGGTTGGCCCTAAAATAAGGAAAGTGGTTTAAGAGATTTTAGAAGGTAAATAATAAAATGAAGTGATGAGTGTACTATAAGTCAAAGTGGATACAAAATAAATTATTCAAATAATAAATCTAATGGAGAAATTACTAAGTGGACAAGTAGTTAGAAGTGGGTTAACCCTAAAATAAGGAAAGTGGGTTAAGATGGTTAAAAAGAAGCCACTTGAGGAAGCTACATGAAAGTATAAATAAGAGGCAAGGCTCTCTCATTTTAATGCCACTTGAGCATATTGAATATATAAAAGTGACTGAGGTAACCAATGTATATCTAAGCTGAATTTTAGAGGGAGGGTGAAGTAAATAAGGTCGAAATTCAAGGGAGGATAAATTCTTTTGATGATGTTTTCTAAGGTATGTTATTTACAGGTCATCTCACCATTTTTGCAATAAAGTATTTTCCATAATGATTCAGACCATGAAATTGGGAGGCCATTGAGGAAACATATCCAAGTAGCTATGATACCAATTTCAGCATTTGGGTTGTTGTATTTTGGGAGTTACACGCCGTGGAAAATAGGGTTTGTGGCTAGTCCTGAAACTAGTCTAAAACATGTGTTTCGGGTAAAAAAGTCATAAATTTTTCATAACAGATCCAAATTCTGTAATAATAAATTTATTGGTTAGAGTATAGTCTGTAGTATTCTATGTACAATTTTCATATCCATACAACAAATATTCTGTGTGTGGCAGGCTCTACAAGTTCGCTCTCTAGAATAAGTCAGAATTCAACAAGGTATGCCAGTTTTTCTATAACTCCTTTTCTGAGAGGTTCCAAGTAGTGAAATCTTGAGGAATTACATAAAATACACTGAATAACATTGTGTACCATTTTCAGATCTTAATTTATTACAGGCACATAGTTATGATTATTGAAAGTTAGGGTTGTTGACTAATCCAAAATTAGTCATGTGAGACTAAAGTAACATTTGATAAAATGCTAGTCTCTTGTGGTTAAAGTTAAGGACGGTTTTCATGTATGTGATCATATACACCATGTCTATTACAGAGTTAAAAATCATATTTGGATGATGAAATTGATGAGGGATTTTGGTTTAGGTATGTTACAGATAGAGGTTGTATAACAATGAGGTTGTGGTACATGGTTTGATGTAATGGTTTAAGGTATTTGGTTATGGATAGTGCGATGTATTGCTAGAGAACTTTTGATGGTTATATTGGTATATGTATTTGGTATATGGTTGAGATAAATGTTGGGTACATGGTTGAGACAAGTAGTTGATGAGTTGGCTCATACATGAGGTGTATAGTTGATCATGTTGTTACATCTTGACGAGTCATAGTTTATGTGTATTTGATGCATGAGTGGTATATATTAGGTGCATGGTTGATGCACTCGTTGATGGTACAGTTTGAGATACAAGTTGGTGCATGGTTTATGCACTTGTTTATGGTACATGTTGATTATAGATTGAGGTACAAGTTGGTGCATGGTTGATGCACTTGTTTATGGTACAGGCTGATTACAGGTTTTTTGGTACAAGTTGGTGCATGGTTGATACACTTTTTTATGGTACGAGTTGATTATAGGTTGAGGTACATGTTGGTGCATGGTTGATGCATGTTTCTATGGTACAAGTTGATTACAGGTTGTTTGGTATAGGTTAATTCATGGTTGATGCACTTGTATTGGTACAGCTTGATTACAATTTGATTGGTACAGGTTTATATCAGTATATCTCACAGTGACAGTGTGATAGTGGTTCCATTATTCTACTTATATTTCAATGTGGTTGGACGAGTCAAAGGCAGGTGGTTGTAGATACCTTCTGGTTGTAGCCAGAGAACAAAGGGGGTTGTAGCCTCCTTTTGGTTGTATCCATAGAAGTGGGGAATTGGAGCTTCCCTCGGGTTGTATCCAGAGAAACTAGGGGGTTGGAGCCTCCTTCGAGTTGCAACTGAAAAAAAAAGGAATTTGATGCTTCCAATGAATGTAATTTTTAAATACATATAAGAAAAATCATTCAGTGGTTTTCTCCCTCTTTGGGTTTCCATTTAAAACACTGGTGTACTGTGTATGTGTATGATTGCTCATTTTTTCATTGTTTATTTACTCTGTAACTATTGGATGATAGTGCTACATTGATATAACATTTGCATTTTATGGAGAAAAAAGATTAAATTTATCTATTACTGATTCACCCCCCCTCTCAATAATCCAACAATTGGTATCAGAGACGGCTTCTTTAGAAATCAATTTAACCACTGAAAGGTAGATCATGGAGAGAAACAACATGTATAAAAATGGAATACCACAATTTGATGGGCATAAGTATGCATTTTGGAGTAGAAGGATGAAAACATATATACAGGCACAAGGATTTGAAATTTGGCAATCAGTTGTAGATGGATACAAAGAACCAAAAGTTCCACTGAAAAATGAAAGAGAAATAAAACTTAGGAAAAATAATTCCAAATGCACTTCTAAAAGGTCTTTGTGAATCAGTTTACACCAAAGTTATACATTGTAAATCCACTTAAGAGATTTGGGACAAGCTTCAAAATATTTATGAAGGAGATTCAAAAGTCAAAGAAGCAAAGCTTCAAACTTGAGGTCAGTTCAAACAACTAAAGATGAAGGATGATGAGAATATTGCAACTTACTTCTTACGGGTCGATGAAAAAGTAAATGAAATCATAGGATTAGGAGAAGAAATTAAAGAATATGTAATTGTTCAAAAGGTACTTAGATCTCTCCCTATGAGATTTGATCCTAAGATATCAACACTAGAAGAAAGACCATATCTAGACTAAATAAGCATGGATGAACTACATGGAATCTTCACAGCATATGGAATGAGAACTAAATAAGAAAATCCAGATACAAAAGAAGCAACTTTCAAAGCATCCAAAAGGTCAAAGAAAAATGAAAAGGAACATAGAAGCAACAGTGACATCTCGAAAGATGATGAAGAAATGGCCAACTTTGTGAGAATATTGAACAAGGGAACGAACGACAGATATAAAGGTAAGTTTCCTTTGATTTGTTTTAATTGTGGTGGTATTGGACATTTTTATAACAAATGTCCTCATAAGAAAAATAAGAGGAATGATGAATATTACTCAAATAGAAAAAAAACATATAAAGGAAAAAGAACCACAAAGAATTTTTTCAAGAAAAGCTTATGCACCAAAAAAGACATCTCATCATCAGATGAAGATGAAGTCAGTGATAGTGAGATAGAAAGAGTTCTATTCATGGCAGTAGAAGAGTCTAACAAAGAAGACACTGAAGAATAATATGAAGAGGATGAAGAAGAATATGAAGAGGTAGAAGTTGACTACCGAGAATAATTGTTGTGTGCCATAGAAGTTATAAGAAGATAAAAGAAGAAAAAAAGGAAGCTACAAGAGGAACTAGACAAGAAATAAGACACTCAAGAACTATAACAAATGATCACAAATTTGAAGGTTCAAATAGAAGAAGATAAAATAATTGAAGAATCACTAAAAAAAAAACTAGAAGAAAGAGACAGGATCATTGGAAATTCGGAAGCAGAGATTGTCACATTAAGAAAGGATCTTAAAAAGAAAAATATGCACAAAAACTCAAAAGTTTTGGATTACATTATCAGCATTCAAAAACCTCATAATGACAAGTCTAGACTTAGATATCAGAAAGAAAATGGATCAAGCTCAAAAACAACATAAAAAGAAGCATATCCAAAACACTATGCAGAAACAATCAAAGGGGATAGGAAGATCTACAAAGAAGATTATAGGGACACTCTTTCACTGAGAATATTAAGATTTTAGAATCAATAACTGACAGATAGGACTCAGGAAGAAGAAGGATTCAAAACATAAACTCCTTTTAGAATACATTCAACTCCCATGCATCAAAAAATCTTTTTTGTTTTATGTTATGGATGTAATAATTTTGGACATAAAGCTATGAATTGCAGAGCTAACAATAGAAACATAAAAAACGTTGAAAGTCATACACAAAAGGGTTATCCAAGAAGGCTTAGTGAAACACAGAGAAGAAGTTACAATAGTTTTGATGTTGGAATGTTTACAGGCATAGTGTGCTTGTCATTGATGGAAAGAACAACGACGAGGATGGCATGTTTACATGCAAGAACAATAGTGAACCAAATCTCAAGAGACCAGAAGATGATAAAGGAAGAATGCGCCAGGTGGGAAGTAGAAGTCTTTTGGGAAGACACAGATGAGCAAGTTCAAGAATATTAGAAGAGATAGTGCACAGTTGCACGCAGATAGTGCAGTGTTGTATGCAGAGCGCAAGTGTGTGCCAGGGCTGAGGGTAACTTTTGCCAAAGCTCACTAGAGATAGCGCTTTGAGACGTGCATATGTGATCCCATACATCAAGGCACACAGAAGGATCAAAGGTATTGGCCTTTAACACTTATAAATTTGAGGAAGAAAAATCTCAGGAGGAGGAGTGACAGTGGTCGTTGGATCACAAATCCTGAAAAATCGATGTTCGTTAAATCAGAGTCTAGTGACCAGAGGAAGCGTAGAGGAGGAGTATAGATCTGATCCATAATATATAAGCATGAGGAATGGCCACCATTGTATCTAGAAGAACGTGCATGACCTTTAAGTGAAATGTAAAGCAGGATAACAAAGTCTCGAAAGCAGGGGGGTTGTCCATCGTCAAGGAAGACATGTGTCAGCAGATGAGAAGATTCGTAGAATTATGAATCAAGAGAACTACATTGAGCAACACGTAGATATAGAAAAACAAGAAATCATGACTTGTTCACAACCATTGATCAAAGAAAATATCTGGACCGTCGATCTAGCACCATCGCTATTTTGGTTATTGGGAGAACGGAGGTAAGGAGACTCCCAAAGTCGCGAAACGTGAAATCATGACTTGACCTAAGCCATCAAATGGAGGAGAGATCTGAACCATTGATTGTTCTAGGAGACGAGATGTGAATTCACTAAAAAATAAATTACAAAGCGCTCGAAATATTTGGCCCACGGTCACAGTGAAAGGTCACATCAACGAAAATTTAAGGGAGGAGCTAGCATGTCGCTAGGCTCCACTTTGGTGATAACCGAAACCATGAAGCACCCTTTTTATTAGTGAGTGGTCACAACCTGTTGTCTAATCAGTGGAAGATTGAGGAAGGCGCTAGCAATGCTAGGCTCCATTTCGGAGTTTTGAAAGTTGGGAAGATCAAGGCAACTCGTAGTTGGATATCCCAAAATGCGAAGTCGTGAAGTGCCTATTGGATAGGCGCCTGGTCATAGCTGTGATCATGTGCAAGGTAGGGGCTTCATAAGAAGAGCTAGCACCCATTGTTTAGATTTCTCAAAGAGGGAAAAAATGGCGCCAAAGACATGAGTGCATGGAGGTTCTCTCAGTAACTTATAGAGATAGACTCATTGTAATTGGAAAAAATGACTAATTGCATCTACTAGAGAACTCGAGCAGTTGGAGGGTGATTGCCAGAGAAGTTGAAGAGTCTCGAGGTAAATTATAGTGGAATGAAGACTCATCATATAGATGATTGACAAATGAAAAGTGTTAAACACTATGACAGAAAAGATGAAGAGTCACACTACCAGAGAAGGCAAAGAATCTAAGCATAATCCACTGATGACGAACAAACTCAGCATAACTGCCAAAGAAGACAATGAGTTGCATGTAGGATCTGGGAGAGGAATTGGCATGACAAAGAGACACAACAAAGAGAAGAGGGGTTTTTTTTGTTGAGTTTTTTTCATGAGGGTAGAAGCATGGTGTGTGTAGGAGCTAAAGTGCACAGAAGAGGCATGGTGCATAGAATGTAAAGAAGACACAAAGCATAAAGCACAAAAGAATAAAGGAACAAAAATTCATATATGAGAGAAGAACAAAAAAAACAATAGAGGCAAGGAAAGATACATTGATGTAGGCAGAGAAGAGCAGTGTAGCAGAACAATGATGAGACTGATAAGCCATAGATAAATGTTGCATCACTGTGATAAACTCAAGAAATCAGATATTTATATTTCATAGTGGTAGGGAGGTGCTAGGGAGGACTGTTGTCCTAAGAGTTTCAAGTGGGTGCTTGAACATAGGGAGTTGTAGCTTCCATCCGATTGTATCCAGAGAAACAAGGGTGGTAGGGTGGTGCAAGGGAAAACTATTGTTCTCTATTATACAGGTTGGTGCCTGTGTGACTAGAAGTTGGTGCTTCCATCCAGTTGGTGTTGCAGCACTTAGGGATTTGGTGCTTCCTTCTAGTGGGTGCTAGAGAAACTAAGGAGTTGGTGCTTCCTTCTATTGTGTGCTAAAGAAACTAGAGAATTGGTGCTCTCAACAAGTTGCATATTGCAAAACATAGGTGGTAGCCTCACAATGAGTTGGTGCTCATAAGAATGACAATGTATAGAAAATAAAGATTACTTATCATATCAAGAAGAAGAGGTTTTTTCCTTTATGGGTTTCCTCAGAAAATATCTGTCTCTGTATATTTCATGTGTGTGATTGATGTTGAATATTCTATTTCCCACCTTCTTGCATTATTGTGATTTCCTTTGAATTATCTATAAAGAGTTTAAAATAAGTATAATTGTTTAAGCACGGTAACAACTAATTCACTCCCTCTCTCAGTTGTCCAACAATTGGTATCAGATCCGGTTCCTTTTATCTAAAGTTATATTAGTAAGATTAAACATGTCAAGCCATGAAGTAACATCAACCAATAAGGCCCCCCTATTCAATGGAACAAACTTTTCATTCTGGAAAGTTAGGATGAGAAACTACATAATGACTTTAGGTGCAGATGTCTAGGGTGTAGTATAGACTGGTTATGTAAAGTTGGTTGTACTAGCTAATAAGGATGACAAGATAGAATTTATATTCAACTCTAAGGCTATGAATTCTATTCTAAGTGGGATTGCAGAAGAAGAATTTGTAAAAGTTATGCACTTAGAAACTGCCAAAGAAATGTGGGACAAACTCATAGGAAGTTATGAAGGTAATGAGAAGGTAAAGGACGCCAAGCTTCAAACCTACAGAGTACAGTTTGAACAACTAAATATGAAATAGCATGAAACTATTGGGTAGTACTTTCTGAGAGTTGAAGAACTAGTAAATGCAATGAAAGCACTTGGTGAAAAAATTGAGGAACACTCTTTAGCTCAAAAAATTTTGAGATCTCTGCAAGATAGGTTCAACCCAAAGGTCTCTACTATAGAAGAAATTAATGATCTAAAATATTTGGATTTTTATCAACTTCTAAGAACATTGACTGCATATGAAATGAGGATAGTTAAAGATAAACCCACCTCCAGAGAAGCATCATTTAAAGATGAGAAGAATGAGGATTCTGAGCCTAATGAAATTGAAGAAAAAATTATGAGAAGACTAAAGAAAGGATTAGGAAAATACCAAGGCAAGATGCCCTTCAAATGTTTTAATTATGGAAGTATAGGTCACTTTTCATCTAAGTGTCCACATAAGAAGAAGGACCAGAACTATGAAGGTGAAGAGAAGTATAAATCCAAGACATTTGGTAAAAATAAAAGTTTATGTTTAAACAATGATGACTCTTCAGGAGACACAGATAGTAATTCTGATGATGAAGATAAGGTTAATGACTTTATTCTTATGGCCAAAGAGTATTATGATAATGAAAGCACAAGAATTGATTTTGGTGATGAAGAAGTTGTGGTTTACTTGGAAGGATAACTAATCAGTGCTCTAAAAGAAATTGATAGACTCAGATTTAAGCAGAGAAAGAAAAAACAATTGTTGATACAATTCGAGAAAGACAGTAAAAAACCTGATGAAGACTTTGCCCTGCTAAAAGTCGAATTAGAAGAGGCAAATAAAATAGAGGACATTTTGAAACAACAATTATCAGAGAAGAAGGAAATATGTGAATCCTTGGAAGAAGAGGTAGTAAAAACCAGGAAAGAGATGGGGAAGTTTAAAGCTTTGTATCTCCAAAATCTTCCAAGCATTAAAGCCTCAAAATGATTAGCCACCATTCTGAATCAGCAAAGGAATCCAAATTTGAAAAATGGTTTGGGTTATGAAGAAGGATCAAATAGTGGTCAGCCAAGAAACAAAGAATCCATCAAGTTTGTCAAATCTACATTAATTGACAACAACAAATATGGAGAAACAAAGGAAGATAATTAGCCACTAAGGAAAAGTGAAAGAAAAAGTGCAAGAATTGAATCTGTAGAACAAAGAAATAATACACCCTCTGCTCAAAGAAATCATTAGAATAGAAGAAATCGACCTGCTCAAAGAAGACAACCATTTTCCAGGTATAAAGGATTTTTCTATGGATATTGTTTTTTCTTTTCTATTTTTGGTCACAAAGATGTAAACTATTCTCTAAGATTTAGATATGAGAAATCAAGACACGCAAGAAATAGATATCTGTCGCAATGAAGAATGAGACAACCAAGTAACAAACAACCACAGACTGCAAATTGTGTGATGGATGGGAAAAGGACACATGTTCATCATAACAATCATTATGATCCTTTATTCAATGAACCAGAATGTTACACCTACAATAATTATGGACATAAAGCTACAAACTGTCGCTTAAGGAACTATGAACCAGATTTGAATCCCTCTGCTGAAAATGTCAAGGTTTGGAAGAAGAAAGAGAATGACAAGTGTGGATTAGTTCTTTCATCTCAAAGACAAAATAACCCATGGTATATTGACAGTGGACGATCCAAACATATGACGAGAGACAAAAGTAAGTTTATGTCTCTAAGAGAAAGAAAATCAGGAAATTTAACCTTTGGAAATGATGCTCCAGGTAGAATCAAGGGTAAAGGGATGGTGAGTTTGAGTAATGGTAAAGGAAAATCCCGAGATGTTCTGCTTGTAGATGGGTTGAAACATAATTTTCTTAGTGTAATTCAAATGTTGGCAGAGGATGTGAAGTGGTGTTCACTTCCAAATATTGTAGGATAAAGTCGGTAAACTCAGGACAAGTGGTGGCTAAAGGCATAAGGAAAGATAATAATGTATATGTACTGAAAGAAGATAGAGACCGCTTAATCAAGCTCAAAAATCTTGAGGCAGTAAAAGATCTTCCAAGAATATCAAAGCCACAAGATTCTGTGTGTAAACCCTGCCAAGTAGGAAAGTTAATCAGGACACAGTTTAAATCCAAGAGCTCTACTTCAACAAAGAAACCACTCCAATTATTTCATATGGATTTATGTAGACCATCAAGACAGGAAGGCACATGGAAGGAAAACTTATTTATGTTGGTCATTGATGACTACTCCCGACTCACTTGGGTTGTTTTTCTCAAAGAAAAAGATGAAGCATTTGAGAAATTTAAAATATTCAAGGCTTTAAATAAGAATCAAATAGGCAACATGATAAACGCAGTAAGATCAGATAGAGGAGGAGAATTTATGTCAAGTGATTTCAAGGAATTCTGTGTTAAACATGGGATCAAGAGAGAATACACAATCCCAGGAACTCCACAACAAAATGGAGTAGTTGAGAGGAAAAACAGAACAATTCAGAAAATGGCCAGGTCAATGATGAATGAGAAGAACATTGGTCAAACCTTCTGGGTAGAATCAATACACATAGTAGCCCATGTTCTTAACAAATCCCACCTCAAACCACATAGTGCAAAGACACCTTACAAACTTTAGTATGGAAGACCTGCTTCAATCAAACAATTCAAAGTCTTTGGGAGTAAGTGCTACATAAAGAATAATAATGAAAACCATGGCAAGTATGATGACATGGTTGATGAAGGCATATTCTTAGGATATTCTACCAATAGTAAAGGATACATATGATTTAATAAAAGATTGCATAAACTAGTTGATTGCATTGATTTAAAGGTTGATGAAGGAGTCCTAGTAAGAGACGTGAGAAATATCGAGACTGATACAAAGGAAATAGTTGAAGCTGAAAATGAACAGGTCCAAGAATCAGAAAAAAAGACTCTAAGTCAGATGAAGATACAAATACTCAGGCATACTCAAATCAGCAAACAACATTAAATCCTTCCTCCAGAATTACTCAAAAGAATCATCCTGCAAATCAGATATTTGGTGAGAAAGACAAAGTTGTACAAACTAGGAGAAGGATAATCAAAGACACCGAGAAATCACATATAGCCTTCATATCCATGGTGGAACCCAAGAACTTTAATGAATCTAGTAAAGATGTAAATTGGTTAAAATCAATGAATGAAGAACTGAACCAGATTGAAAAGAATGACACTTGGGAACTCGTTCCTAGGCCAACAGATAAAAATGTAATAGGATCAAAATGGGTCTACAAAAATAAGATGAATGAGAAAGGAAATATTGTAATAAATCAGGCTAGATTAGTCTTCAAAGGATATGCTCAAATACAAGGACTAAATTTTGATGAAACATTTTCACCTGTAGCAAGATTAGAAGCTATTAGAATGTTTCTTGCCTATGATTTTCATAAACAGTTTAAAGTCTATCAAATGGATGTCAAGACATTATTTTTAAATGGATATTTGAAAGAAGAAGTCTATACGGAACAACCAGAGGGTTTCCAACTGTCAGATAACCCTGACTTTGTTTGCAAGCTGAAGAAAGCATTATATGGGTTGAAACAAGCTCCTCGTGCCTGGTATTATAGAATGGATAGGTATCTTCAAGACAAAGGATTCAAGAGAGGAAAAAATGAAAAAAACCTATATATCAAGACAAAGGGTAATGATTTTCTCATTGTGTTGGTATATGTAGATGACATCATATTCAGAAGCAATAATGCTTCATTGGTACAATGGTTTGCTTCTGCCATGTAGTCTGAATTTGAAATTTCTATGATAGGGGAAATGCCATTTTTTCTTGGTTTGCAAATTACTTAGAGGTCTGAAGGAATATTTCTTTCTCAAGAGAAATATCTAAGAGAAATGTTGAAGAGGTTTCAAATGGAAGAATCAACACCTGTGAGCACTCCCATGGTCACTGGATGCAAGTTAATCAAGGATGATGACTCACCTGATGTTGATCAGAGTTCATATAGGTCTATGATAGGCAACTTGTTGTACATCACAACATCTCATCCATACATAATGCATGTTGTTGGAATGGTAGGAAGGTATCAATCTGCACCTAAACATAGTCATTTGATATCCGTCAAAAGAATATTCAAATATTTAAAAGGAACAATGAACTATGGCCTATGGTATCCTAGGAATTAGAATTTTCAACTATCAGTCTATTCAGATGTTGATTGGCCTAACTATGTGGATGAAAGGAAAAGCATGAGTGGAGGTGCATTCTTCTTAGGAGATTCCTTTGTATCATGGTTGAGAAAGAAGCAAGGTTCCACTTCCTTATCAACTAGAGAAGTTGAATACATTGTAGTTGCCACCTGCTATACCCAAGTGTTGTGGATGATTCAGACCCTTGCAGACTTGGAGATAAATTATACTACACCGATCCCAATTCATTATGATAATAATAGTGCAATTAGTGTGTCAAAGAATCCTATCTTTCACTCCAAGAGCAAGCATATACCCATCAAGTATCACTTCTTGAGGGAACAGGTAACCAACTCTATTGTTTCTTTGCATTATATCCCATCCAAAGATCACATTGTTGATATCTTCACTAAACCGCTTGCACAAGATCGGTTTGAGTATCTATGCCATAAGTTGGACGTGGCCCCACTATTAACTTTAGAGATTCCATCCTGTCAGGGGGAGTATGTGTTGGTTGAATATTTGATACCTCTAAAAAATACTGCAACAACTCAGGGGGAGCATATTTTCTTTGACATTGATGTCAAAGTGGGAGAAAAGGTGTCGATGCTACAATTGGAGGTCTAAGTAGAATAGTGCAGTCGTTCATGGTTGTTGTTCAGGGTTGCCATCAATGCCAAAGGGGGAAATTGTTGGCATGTTTACAGTCAAAGTGTGCTTGTCATTGATGGCAAGAACAACAGCAATGATGGCATGTTTACATGCAAGAACAACAACGAACCAAAGCTCAAGAGACCAGAAGATGAGAAAGGAATAATGTGTCAGGTGGGAACTAGAAGACTTTTGGGAAGACATAGATGAGCAAGCTCGAGAAGCTCAGAAGAGATAGTGGAGAGTTGCACGTAGATAGTGCATTGTTGAACGCAGAGCACAACTGTGTGCCAGGGCTGAGGGTAAATTTTTCCAAAGCTTAGGAGAGATAGAGATTTGAGACGTGAAAACACGATCCCATACATCAAGGCACATAAAAGGATCAAACATCGTGGCCTTTGACACTTAGAGATTTCAAGAATCCAAATCTCAGGAGGAGGAGCGATAGTGGTTGTTAGCTCACCAATCCTAAAAACCTGATGTTCATTAGATCAGAGTCTAGTGACTAGATGAAGCACAGAGGAGGAGTACAGATATGATCTATAAGATATGAGTGTGACGATCGATCATCATTGGATCCAGAAGAACATGCATGACCTTTAAGTGCAAGGTGAAGTAGGCTTACAAAGTCCCGAAAGCAGGGGGACCATACATCGCCAAGGAAGAAATGTGGCAACAAATGAGAATATTCGTAGAATCACGAATCAGGAGAACTGCATTGAGTAGTCTGCATATATCACAAAGAGTGAAATCATGACTTGTTCACAACCTTTGATCAAAGAAAACATCTGGACTGTTGATCTAGAACCATCACTATTTCGGGTATCGAGATAACGGAGGTAAGGAGACTCCCAAATTCGTGAAATGTGAAATCACGACTTGATCTGAGCCATCAGATCGAGGAGAGATCTAGGTTGTTGATTGTCCAATGAGATGAGATGCAAAGTCATGAAATGCAAAATTACAAAGAGCTCAAAATATTTGTCCCACAGTCATAGTGAAAGGTCACATCAACAAAAATTTAAGGGAAGAGCTAGCATGTCTCTAGGCTCCACTTCGATGATTTCCGAAACTGTGAAGCATCCTTTTGATTAGTGATTGGTCACATCCTGCAGTCTAATCAATGGAAGATTGGGGAAGGATCTAGAAATTCTAGGCTCCATTTCGGAGTTTCATGAGTTGGGAAGATCGAGGCAACTCACAGTTGGATATCGTAAAATGCGAAGTCGTGAAGCACCTGTTGGATAAGGGATTGGTCACAGCTGTGATCATGTGGAAGGTAGGGGCTTATTAAGAAGAGCTATCACCCACTATGTAGATCTCTCCGAGAGGGGAAAAAGGGCCCCAAAGACATGAGTGCGTAGAGGATCTCTCAGTAAGTGAGATGGACTGATTGTAACTGAAGAAAATTATTGATTTCATATACCAGAGAACATAAGGAGCTGGAGTGTGATCACCAGAGAAGTTGAATATTCTTGAGGTAACTGCCAGTGGAATGAAGACTCATCATAGAGATGATTGACAGATGAAAAGCGTCGAATACTATGACAGAGAAAACAAAGAGTCGCACTGCCATAGAAGGTAGAGAATCTCAATATAAGCCACTGATAATGAACAGACTCAGCATAACCACCAAAGAAGATGATGAGTATCATGTAGGAACTCGGAGAGGAATTGGCATAACAAAGAGATGTAGAACAAAGAAGAGGGGTGGTTGTTGTTGATTGTTTTTCATGCGGGTAGAAGCATGTTGTGTGTAGGAGCTAAAGCGCATAGAAGAGGCATGGTGCATGGAATGGAAAGAAGACACAGAGAATAAAGAACAGAAGAAGAAAGGAACAAAAATTCATATCTGACAGAAGAACAAAAAGAGAAACAGACAAGAGGAAAGAGACACTGATGTAGGCAAAGAAGAGTAGTGTAGCAGAACAACAATGAGACTGGTAAGCCATAGATAAATGTTGTATCACTGTGATAAATTCAAGAAAGAAAATATTTATATTTTAGGGTGGTAGAGAGGCTCTATGGAGGATTGTTTTCCTCAAAGTTTCAAGTGGGTGCTTGAACACAAGGAGTTGTAGCCTCCATCTGGTTGCAGCCAGAGAAAATAGGGTGGTAGGGTGGTGCAAGGGAGAACTATTGTTCTATGTTATACAGGTCGGTTCCTGTGTGACTAGAAGTTGGTGCTTCCATCCAGTTGGTGTTGGAACACTTAGGGAGTTGGTGCTTCCTTCTAGTGGGTGCTATAGAAACCAGGGACTTGGTGCTTCCTTCTAGTCGGTGCTAGAGAAACCAAAGAATTAGTGCTCTTAGCAAGTTTCATCTTGAAAAACAAAGGTGGTAGCCTCACAATGAGTTGGTGCTCATAAGAATGATAATGTATAGAAAATAAAGATTACTTATCATATCAAGAATAAGAGGTTTTTCCCTTTATGGGTTTCCTCAGGAAATATCTGTCTATGTATGTTTCATGTGTGTGATTGATGTTGAATATTCTATTTCCTTCCTTCCTGCATTATTTTGATTGTCATTGAATTCTATGTAAAGAGTTTAAAATAAGTATAATTGTTTAAGCACGGTAACAACTGATTCACCGCCGCTCTCAATTGTGCAACATTTGAATCATTGAGCAATGAAGTGGAATGTTACAAGTGAAGAAACTTTGGACACATGGCCAAAGATTTCAGAACGACAGTTTCTCCTAGAGAACCACAACAAAACAACAATAATCACAGAAAGGAACCTTAGAAGAGAATATGGACCAGAAAGAAGAATCAGTATAACAATGAAGAATGCACACTTGTTTTACAATATAAGCAGAAGAAACATGGTTGGTATGTTGATAGTGGTTGTTCAAAACACATGACAAGCGATAAAGATAGGTTTCTTACATTAAGAAAGGAAAGAGATGGATCAGTCTCCTTCGGAAATAATGTTTAAGCTAAAATCATTGGAAAATGTATAGTCAGAATTAGAAACAAGAATATCAAGGCAGAAAATGTTCTACTAGTAGAAGATATGAAACATAATATTCTAAGTGTGAGTCAAATGTGTGACCAAGGTCATAAAGTTACTTTCGATTCACAAAAGTGTGAGATAAGAAAAGACGGTTCGAGAAAATTGATTGCAACAGCTGCAAGAAATTCAAGAAACATATATGTACTAAGTGAATTTGGAAATGAAAAGTGTTGTCTAGGAAAAGAAGATGAAAGTTGCCTATGGAAAAAAAGAATGGGTCACATACACTTTTATAACCTTGTCAAAGTCAACAAAAAGGAAGCATTTATAGAAATGCCCCAGATTGGGAAACCAACCAACACTTTATGGAAGCATTGTCAACAAGGAAAGCAAACAAATACCAATTTTAAATCAAAAGAATATTCAACGACAAGACCATTGTAAATTGTGCATACTTATCTAGTTGGAACAACTACAACAAAGGGTTTAAAAGGTGAGAAATACTTTATGTTATTAGTTTATGGTTATACAAGAATGACTGCAATTTTCTTTCTCAGGAATAAGCCAAAAGCTTTTGAAAACTTCAAGGTCTACAAGGAAATGGTTGAAAATGAAATGGATTCAAAAATCAAATGTTTGAGATATGATTATGGAGGATAGTTCACTTCAAAAGAATTTATGGACAAATGAAGAAGGCATGGAATAAAAGGAAATTATTCATTGCTAAGACACCTCAATAGAATGGAGTTGTTGAAATGAAGAAAGAGATAGTACATGAAATGGCTCGAACAATGTTAATGGACTCCAAATTGACATGTATATTTTTCACACATGTAGTGAATACAATGGTTCACATTCAAAATAGAGTAATGCTCATAAACAAAACTGACAAAACTACCTACGAGCTATCGAAAAGAAGACCAACAAATGTGAAGCACTTGAGAGTATTTGGAAGCAAATGCTACATCAAAAGAGAAGATGGCAGAATGGGAAAGTTTGACTCTCGTGTGGACAAAGGAGTACTTGTTGGTTACTCAAGTACAAGGAAAAAATACAAGTGTTACAATCTAAGGTTGAAAAAAGTTGTAGAAAGCATCAATATAACAATTTATGAAACAGGTGGATGAGAACTAAAGGAAGAAAAAAATGAATCAATGGAACAACTTTAAGAAGAAAAAGAAGAAGATGAAGAAGAAGTAGAAGGGGAAGATGAAAAGGATAAAATAGAAGTAGAAGAGAAAGTTCATCAAGTGCTTCCAAAGACACCTAGAAAACGAGTACAGAAGAATCATCCTTCAGATAATATTATTGGAAACAAAGATGTAGGAGTTGAAACTAGAAGAATAATTTGTTCACCAGAACAAACACACCTAGCACTCTCATCTACGATTGAACCAAACAGTTTTGAAGAGGCCAACAAGGATGAATTTTGGCATAAGGCCATGGATGAAGAATTGGATCAAATAGAGAAGAGTGACACTTGGGAATTGGTTCCAAGACCAAAGAATAAGAATGTGATTGGCACAAAGTGGGTATTCAGAAATAAACTGAATGAAGATGGACATGTTACAAGGAACAAAGCTATATTGGTATGTAGAGGATATGCAAAGGTTGAAGGAATCAACTTTGAAGAGATATTTTCTCTCGTTTCCAAAATGGAAGAAATCCAACTAATCCTATCTTATGCATGCTCCAAGACTATTAAAGTGTATCAGATGGATGTGAAATCAACTTTTCTGAACGAGGAACTTGAAGAAGAAGTCTACATTGAAAAACCAGAATGATTTCAGTTGACAAAGAATGCAGATTATGTGTGTAAATTGAAGAAGGCCTTGTATGGTGTAAAATAGGCTCCTAGAGCATGATGCTCTAGACTGGATAAATATCTACATCAGGCAGGATTCAAAAAAGGAAGTGCAGACAACAACCTCTACATCAAGGTAACTCAATATAGTATTTTATTAATTGAATTTTATGTTGATGATATTATTTTTGGAAGCAATGATGAAAGGTTAAGCCAAAAATTTGCAAAGGATATGCAAAATGAATTTGAAATGTCATTACATGGAGAACTATCCTTCTTTTTGGGTCTTTAGATATGTCAAAGCAACCAAGGAATTTTTATTTCTCAAATTGAGCATATTGTAGAAATGATAAAGAGGTTCGGAATGGAAGATTCCAAACCAGTTACCACTCCTATGCAAACCAATTGCAAGTTGAGCAAAGATGATGATTCAAAGTCTACATACCAGAGGAAATACAGGTCGATGATTGGAAGTTATATATATGTGACAACATCCAAACTAGATGTAATGCAGGAAATTAGATAGGTGGCACAATTTCAAGCAACACCAAAGGAATCACATGTATTAGTAGTGAAGAATATTTTCAGATATCTCAAAGGAACATAAGATTTTTGTAACATACCCACTACAAGGATAACAAAAAATTTTGTTCTACCTCAAGGGACCAAATACCCGAAGTCCTACAGGGGTCTAGTGCTTGCTAGCCCTCCCCTATTCACCTCCCTATGATCATGGGTTAGGATCACAGACCAAACAAACCAGGCGCCTTTTTCGTTTTTTCGTGACTCAGCGATACCATGGGGTCTAATCTTGAAGGTATTGTGGCGAGAGGTCTTCAAAATGAAATCCTGACCGTAGATCTGGGCGTGCATATTTTGGCTGTCCAGATCTACCCACTGCTTAACGACAAAGCACTAGCTTTTTTTTTCTTTAGTCCTTAGTTCGATAGGACCACATACGCGCCTAAATGCTGGTGCCTCTTACAACTCATGACCTCACGGGTCGTGAGTCGAAGACCCTCGAATTTCCTTCACAAATCGCTGATACCCGAGATCACGAAATGGGTATAGCTCCCTTCTGTCAGCGTCCTCTACACGTGACTACTGGCTAGGCTAAATTTTAGCTCCTCTTTGCTACTCACTGCTTCGTGAATTCAATGGTTGAACTCTCATACCTCCCTTATGCGATCCTCCGAGACTTGAAAGTCAACGAAGGTTGACCTTCCCTTCACGATGCTCACAACTTGGAGCACCAAACCTTTGGGCTCTTACCTTGTGAGCCTCCGAGTTCATGAGATCCCTTGGATATCCCGACGTGCGTCCTCAACTATGGATGGCATAGATCCTCTCGTGGCCTCGCCACTCGCAACTTGGAGCATCCAACTTTTGGACTCCTACCTTACGAGCCTCCGAATTCATGAGATCTTTTGGATCTCTCGACACGCTGCCTCAACTATGGACGTTTCAGATCCTCTCGTGGCCTTGCCATTCACAACTTGGAGCATCCAAATTTTGGACTCTTACCTTATGATCCTCCGAGTTCACGAGATCTCTTGGATCTCCTGACATGTGTCCTCAACTATGGACGGCTTAGATCCTCTCTTGGCTTCGCCACTCGCAATTTGGAGCATCCAACCTTTGGACTCTTACCTCGCGAACCTCCAAGGTAACGAGATCCCTGGATCTCTGCCACCTTTCCTCCTTGGATGGACGGCTCGGATCCTCTCGTGGCTTTGCCACTCATGACTTGGAGCATCCAAACTTTGGGCTCTTACCTCACGAACCTCCGAGGTAGCGAGATCCCTGGATCTCTGCCACCTGTCCTCCTTGGATGGACGGCTCAGATCCTCTTCGCCCCTATTCACGAGGGCTTAACCCTCCTTTATCTCCCTATATATCTAATGACTTTCAGTGTTCCTAGCTAAGATCTGACGGTTCAGATCAGTCCCGATACTGCGCCCCTTCCCACTGCTCTTTGGATGTGGACAAACCAACGGTCCAGATGTTCTCATGGAGCCTGGGAGTCTACGATTCAGATTTCCTCGTTGTTCATGTAGATAGAGGAAAAAGGGTTAAGTCAATTAACGCCCTCGTTCATTCCTACGATTTAACATTCGTGAATGACCGCAGTTTCTGTGATAGGATCTCATCCGCTGATCAACACTTATCCTTACACTGCTACTTTGCGGTTTTTAAGAGGGTCATTCCTCTTCGTACAGGGTTGCTAAGACTTGCACACTCAAGTCCTTTTTCTGGGTTCTTGGTAGGCCTTTCTACGAAGGGAATCTCTGTGAAGAGATCAAACCCAGGGCATCCCTGGAAACAGACAAA
>JASDQU010370685.1:39257-51180 GCA_032191745.1 Picea mariana | reverse complement strand
CGTTAAAAAAAAATATAAGCATAAGTAGGAGCCTCATAAGGACTGTAAAAACAAGGATAAATATAGATTCCATAAGAGAGGATTTAAACCATACCAATATAAGAATCTAAAAACAAGTACTCAGTCGAGTCACTCCACTAGAAATGTGCACAACAAAACTTTCCCTCTCAAAGTGGGAATATCAACAGAGCCAAAAAAAGAAAAGAAGGAGGACCAAAAGAAAGGACCCATCCAATGTTGGATTTGTGGATATTCACATCTATTGACAAACTACCTTCATAGGAAACAAGATAGAAAGATAATTTAAAATGTTCAAGAAGCTACAACCATCAATGATGTAGCCAGGAAAATGCCAAAATTTTATGCAGTTGTTGAGAATCGATAGGTAGACCACCAAGCCTATGTGGTAGAGATAGAAGTTATACTTTCCATCAACCTATCTCAATTTTAATTGACTCTGGTTCTAAAATTAGCTATATTTCTCCCCAAGTTGTTGAAGCATGTGTCTTACAAAGAAGGAAGCATGAAAAATCATGGCTAGTCCAACTAGCCACAAAAGCCAAGAGGAAGGTGAAAAATATGATTGAAGTCGGGCCATTTGAGATGAATGGAATACATACCAAGAATTGTTGAATATCCTAACTTTGGGGTCATGTGACATGTTGATACACATGGATTGGTTGGTTGCTCGCAAAGTAAAAGTTGATTTTTTTAATAAGAATTTGGTCTGTGAGGATGATGATGGAAACAAGAGGGTGTTACAAGGTATCCATAATCCTGTTTCAATGAAATAAATATTAGCACTTCAATTCAAGAAGTATATCTAAAAAGGGTGTCCCTTATATGCTATACAAGTGTTAAATTTAGCAGAAAACAACAAGCTGAAAATCAAAGACCACCCGGTGTTATATGAATTCAAATATGTGTTTCTAGAGGAGGTACTTGGATTTTCGCCTATGAGGGACATTGAATTTTCCATATAATTAATACTAGGAGAAGTACTAGCATCTAAGGTGCTTTATAGGACGAGCACATAAGCGTTGGTGGAATTAAAAATGTAACTAAAGAAAATGCTAGATAAATGGTATATTAGACCAAGTGTGTCCCCGTGACGAGCACAACATTGTTTGTAAAGAAGAAATATGGTACTCTTAGGTTATGTATTTATTACAAACAACTAAATAAGATGATCATCAAGAATAAATACCCACTTCCAAGAATTTATGATATTTTTTATCAACTCAGAGGAGCTACAATCCTTTCTAAAATAGACTTGATGTCTAGGTACCATCAAGTCAAAATTAAAGATGAAGGCATCCATAAACTGCTTTCAGCACAAGATATGGACAATACAAGTTTGTGGTGGTGTTTTTCTATCTTACTAATGTTCATCCACCTTCATGTGTTTGATGAACAATGTTCTTGACAAGTATTTGGAAAATTTTGTTCTCATATTCATTGATGATATTATGATTTATTTCATAATTTATTTAATAACCAAGGAAGAGCATGAGGAACATGTTGGATTACTAAGAGGGGGGGTGAATCAGTAATAGATCAATAATCCTTTTTAACTACAAAATGCAAGTGTTATATCAATGTAGCATTATCACCCAATAGTTGCATAGTAAATAAACAATGAACAAATAGGAAATCATACACATACAAAGTACACCAGTGTTTTCACGTGTAAACCCAAAGCATGATAAAACCATGGAATGTTTTTTCTTATATGTATTTAAGAATTACATTCATTGGAAGCACCAAATTCCTTTGTTTTTCAGTTGCAACTGGAAGGAGGCTCCAACTCCCTAGTTTCTCAGGCTACAACCTGAAGGAAGCTCCAACTCCCCAATTCTCTGGCTACAACCAGAAGGAGGCCACAACCCCCTAGTTTCTCAGGCTACAACTTGAAGTAAGATCCAACTCCCCAATTCTCTAGCTACAACCAGAAGGAGGCTACAACCCCCTATTTTCTTTGGCTACAACCGGATGGTGGCTACAACCACCTGTCCTTGCCCCGTCCAACCACCCTGACGTAAAAGTAGAATGATGGAACCACTGTCACACTATCACTATGAGATATACTGTTGTAAACATGTACCAATAAAATTGTAATCAAACCGTACCAATAACCTATTCCAACATGTACCATACATCAACCTGTACCTTAGCATGTACCATAAACAAGTGCATCAACCATGCAACAACCTATACCTCAACATGTACCATCAACAAGTTCATCAACCATGCACCAAATATGTATCAATCATGCATCAAGTACACATAAACTATGAATCATCAATATGTGCCAACATCATCAACTATACACCTCATGTATGTGCCAACTCATCAACTACGTGTCTCAACCATGTACCCAACATGTACCTCAACCAAAAGCCCTCATCAATTTCATCATCCAAATCTGATTTGTAACTCTGTAATAGACCTAGTGTATATGATCACATACCTACAAACCTTCCTTAACTTTAACAAAAAGAGACTATCATTTTCATCAAACTTTACTTTAGTCTCACATGACTAATTTTGGATTAGTCAACAACCCTAACTTGAAATAATCATAACTATGTACCTATAATGAATAAATATATGAAAATAGTACACAATGATCTTTAGTGTCTTTTATGCAATTCCTCCAGGTTTCACTACTTGGAACCTCTTAGAAAAGGAGTTATAGCAAAAGTGGCATACCTTGTTGAATTTTGGTTTATTCCAGAGAGCGAACTTGTAGACTGTGCCCCGCACTGAATATTTTTTGTATGGATATGAAAATGGTACACAGAATAATACAGACTGTACTCTAACCAATACATTTGTTCGTACTAAATTTTTATTTGTTATGAAGAAGTTATGACATTTTTACCCGAAACACATGTTTTAGATTAGTTTCAGGACTAGCCACAAACCCTATTTTCCACGGAGTGTAACTCCAAAAATACAATGACCCACAAACTTAAATGTTTATCACAACTAGTTGGATATGTTTCCTTAATGGCCTCCCAATTTCAAGGTCCGAGTCATTCTAGAAAAAAAGTTATTGCGTAAATGGTGAGATGACCTGTTAATAACATACCTTAGAAAGTATCATCAAAAGAATTTATCCTCCTTTGAATTTTGGCCTTCTTTACTTCACCTTCCCTCTGAAATTCGTCTTAGATATCCTTTGGTTACCTCAGTCACTTGTAGATATTCAATATGCTCAAGTGTGATTAAAATGAGAGAGCCTTGTCTCTTATTTATACTTTCATGTATCTTCCTCAAGGGGTTACATTTTAACCATCTTAACCCACTTTCCTTATTTTAGGGTTAACCCACTTCTAACCACTTATCCACTTACTAATTTATCCATTCAATTTATTATTTAAATAATTTATTTTGTATCCACTTTGACTTATAGTACACTCATCACTTCACTTTATCATTTACCTTCTAAAATCTCTTAAACTACTTTCCTTATTTTAGGGCTAACCCACTTCTAACCACTTGTCCACGTAGTAATTTCTCCATTAACTTTATTATCTAAATAATTTCTTTTGTATCCACTTTGAATTATAATACACTCATCACTTCACTTTATTATTTAAATAATTTCTTCTTTGCAACCACTTTGACTACTTTGACCTTTTGGGGCTTCTAGATGACTCATGAGGGTTCTCCAACTTCACATGGCCATAACTCTCTAACCATGAGGAGTTATGTGATGTTCCACATTCCACCAAAAATGGAATGACATGTACTATCCATCCAAAATAGTATTACCTTCAAATGTATTAAAACTCATACCATTATACATCAAACCAACTTGGGTCCATTATCCAAACCTTTGTGCTAAAAGAATTCTCTACCGGACTTTCTTCAAGGGTTGACATCAATGACAACCCACCCAAATAATCAACAATCTCCCCCTTTGGCATTAATGGAAACATTCTGATTTAATATTGAAGTAATATCACTCATGCTCCCCCTGTGACCATTGCTCCCCCTAGAACCATTCCTTTGTGCTCTTTCTCGAAGCATTTACCTTTGCATCTGATAAATCTCTCCCCCTTTGTCATCAATGGAAAAGGTATCTTTCCATCTAAGGCTGCTCCCCCTAACTGAACTGTCCTTGAGGATACTCCCACTAACTGAACTCTTCCTGAAACTAATTCCCCAACCTAAATTTTCCTCTTTATGGTTCTTTTTCGTGTAAATCTAAGACATATAAGATAAGAATTCAAAAGCATTCATTTTGGAGTAGAAATTACTCCGAGTCTCTAGCGAAAATACTCAAAGGCTTCCCTTGGAAGTGGTTTTGTAAATATGTATGCCACTTGTTCTTTTGTGCCCACATATTCAACTCTAATGTTCTTCTATACAACTTGTTCCCATATAAAGTGATACTTTATTGGAATGTTCTTCGTCTTGGAGTGCATCACTGGGTTCATTGAGATAGTGATGGTGCTTGTATTATCACAATAGATTGGAATGGGCTCATCATAATCAACCTGTATATCTGTCAAAGTCTGTTTCATCCATAGAAGTTGAGTACAACATCTTGCTATTGCAATATACTCTGCTTCGATTGTAGATAAATTTATGGATGATTGTTTCTTACTTATCAAAGATACTAAACACTCAACCAAGTAAAACGTTTCTCCATTGGTGCTTTGTTGGTCATCAATGCAACCTACCCAATTTGCATTCGTGTAGGAAATAAGTGATAGATCCTTTCCTTTTAGATACCATAATCCAAACTCTTATGTTCCTTTGAGATATGTGAAAATCATCTTCACTGCTAATACATGTGATTACTTTGGTGCTACTTGAAATCATGCCACCTGTCCAACTGCCTACATTACATCTGGTCTGGATGTTGTCACATATAGTAAGCTACCAATCATTGACCTTCATTGCCTCTGGTCTGTAGACTTTGAATCATCAACTTTGCTCAACTTGGAACTGGTTTGCATAGGAGTGGTAACTGGTTTGCAATCTTCCATTCCGAACCTCTTTAGCATTTCCCTGATATACTTAGTTTGAGAGATACAAATTCCTTGGTTGCTTTGACATATCTGAAGTCCTAGAAAGAAGGATAGTTCTCCAAGTAATGACATTTCAAATTCATTATGCATATCCTTTGCAAATTTCTTGATTTAGAGGTTGTTGTCTACACTTCTTTTTCTGAACCCTGCCTGTTGTAGATATTTATCTAGTCTAGAGTACCATGATATAGGAACCTGTTGTTCAATGTAGACTTCTTTTTCAAGTTCCTCGTTCAGAAAAGCTGATTTCATGTCCATATCTATCCATACTGTTCAAGAATATGCTACACAACTATCCATAATTTTGACTCATATGTCACTGTACTATCATGAAGTACTACTACAACTGATTAATCTATCATATTGTACTTCTCTTAACTGAATGCACTGAATCTGTCTACTCAAATTCTGTAATATGATCGAAGGATGGTTCTTTAGTCTGTCTCATCTACCGCATAGGCTCCCCCTGTCTATTATTAATATTATCTGGAAGTATCTAAGCCGTATGGTTCAAAACAATTTCTTCTTTGAAGTGTATTCATCATCATTTTCATTGGTATATTCATCATCTCTCTGAGATATGACTTCTTTATATCTGTCCATGGATCCATCTTTCACTACAATTTCTGAAAGTACAATCTCTGGAACTTGTTATTTATTTACCTGTCCTTCTTTTCTTTCAGTTATTTTCCAAACCTTTTTGTATCTGACATCTTTGTTTTTCTCTGTACAATTTTCTTCATATCGCTTTATTTCCAGTCTTGCAATATCTAGGACCTGGTCTTTGTTCATCTGTTCTTCTTGTTTTATTATCCATACTTTCTTATATCTGATATCAATGTTCTCTTTCATGGAAGTATTGATCATGCTTCTAGAATCACTAGCTATGTGTTCATAGTTATGACATTTGTAACATTCAATGTTAAGTGGGGCCACATAGAAATTTATTACTTGAACATTACTTTTATAATCCCTGCAATCTGCAACCTTATGTCAAAATTAGTACATAAAAGAAATTTGCATACCTAGGAGTGAATGATCTTCTTTGTGGTGTAGTCCTTTTGAATTTCTGCCTTGACTAATCATGATCATGATTGAATCTTCCTTGTGGCTTGAACATGAACGGTCTTATTGAAGATGTATTTTCAATAGTTTTCTTAGATTCTGATTGACCATGATTCCTTCCTTTGAGTACTTCTGCATAACTCTTTCTATTTTCTTCTTTCTTCTTTTCTAGCAACCTTGAGTGCTTCTAGAAAATGATGAATGAATTTTTTGAAAGCAAAAATGACTACTATGGAGAAAATTGTTGGTGCATTTTTCAGTCCAAAAGGCATGACTGTGTATTGGTAGGATCCCCATTCTATTTCAAAGGTAGTCTTGTGTCGATCTTCTGGTGCTATATTGATTTGGTGATAAATTGAGAATCCATCAGTGAATAAGTATGCTTCCTAGCCTCCCATATTTTCTAGGACTTCATCTGTAAAGGGTGTAGGGAAGGGGTCATGTAGGCAAGCATCATTGAGATTTCTCAGATCTACACAGATTCTTATGCCTCCTTTATTTCTTTCTTGAACTACCATGGGGATTATCCATTCTGATTCTTCTACTGGTTCTATGATTCCTGCTTCCAGCATTCTATCGATTTTTTCTCTTACCTTCTGCATGTAGATGGGGTTCAATCTGTAAGGCCTTTGTCTAATAGGTCTTGCCTCTGGTTTCAGAGGGATCTTCATCTCTCCAAGTTCTCATGCGATACCCTTCATTTCTGTAAAGGTCATTGGGAAAATGTCACTATATTCGCGGAGTAATTCTGTTATCCTATCTACCGTTTGATCGCCCCAGTAATCTCCAATGCTGGCCATCTTGGGATTCTCAACTATCTCAATGTTGACTTTCTTTACCTTGATTGGCAGTACAATTACTTCTAATTCTAGAGGTGGAACTTCCACTTCTCTTTCTCCCTCAACTTCCTCAATATGAATATTGCATAGATCGTCTTCATCTGATACTTCTTCGTGCACATGGTAGCATGACAAAAGTTCTTTCACTGTTTATTTGTTATTTTGTTGTTCTTCTGTAATGAGTTCAACTTATGGTTCCTTAATGAATATCACCCCTCTTATTTTCTTAATTGTTGCATCTATGTTGGGGTTCTCATTTTCAAATGAGAAAGTGACTGTAAAGTTTTGTTGGAGTACTGTCAAGCTCATAGTTACTCTGTGCAATTCCTGGTCCGTATACCGGTTTGCTGGGATGCCCTCTAATGTGTGTGAAAAATGATGAGTCCATTCTTCTAGGGGTGTCATTTTCCACATCGCACTGCACTTCTCCAAGTGTTCCACTGGTGTCGCATGTCCATCATATTTCTTCTTCTGGCTGCTTCTTTATTCTGCGCCAAACCTGATTCACAGTAACCGTTTACATTGGTACCAATCCTTGATTGTTCCTTTGTGTGCACCCCACCATATTGAAGGTGTATCCTTAAGTGTGATGTCGAGAGATAAAAATATCTGAATTTATGATACTTCATCTTCATATCTTGTTAGGAATTATTCTAAGTCGTTCATCCCATGGAAATTTGGAGGTTCTATGACTTCTGTCCCAACCCATCTTACTATGTGGTCTATTTGGGCACATCTTTTGGTTGAGACCTCATGTAGGCACTGCTGCCAATTCTCCAGAACTATGTCTAAGTTGGAAGCACATGATGTGATACTTATCCAACTAATTACACCATCAACAATTGGATTCATGTAATCTTCAGTGCATGCGGTGGTTCAGTACAACTGGTTAATTTCTTTTAGGTATAAACATGTTGGTTCCACAAATCTTTCAGCTTCTAATGGGTCTAGAGGCATGATCACCCTATATTCACCTGACTCAAATGTCATCTTCATGGTCTTCAGGTTGATTATTTCCTGATTGTCAAACGCTCAATCCAATCCCATTAATGTTGGATATGGTGTGGTGCCATCCACGATTTCGATCACTTCAAAGTCTTCCTTAGTGCACACTCCATCTAGATCTATTGTCACTCCTTTTAGCTTCTCTATTGGAAAAAATCTGTGTTGGTTTGATAACTTCAGTTGGAATAGTGAGTAGCCTAAGGTAGGTTATCCCATGCATTGCCATGTCTTTTTGGGCAACATATTCGCTTCAGATCCCAGATCTAATATCACATCGCCCATGTTAAAATGTTCGATATTGGCATTCAATCTAAAATCTCTGTTGGTTCTCCTTCTGGCATGGAGGTGATTGAATATCCTTTGTTCTAAATTTCCCTCAGATTTTGTGGTACATCTATATAACAGATTTTGTAATGCTATAAAAAATCATGGATCCTTAAATACTTGAATACAAGATTGCAGTAAAGTTTTAATACAACTTACTTGGTTTCCGGGCTGGACTTCACTAGTATGTTGCAATGATGACAACATTTCATATGTTGAGACATCCTGAGTATGTTGCACGATAGATGTAGATGCAACATTTTGCTTGATAAATTAATGACTAGCCTCCTTAAAGGTCTCCTTCTCCTTTTCTGCATCAAATCGCTTGGATGGCTCTATATTTTTCTTAATCCACTGGTGTTGTACTAGTTCCTGTTTAGCCACATCATCTCTTGTTTTAGCACCTCCACACATCACTATGTTGATGTTCCTTCCATCTTCTCTATATTATATAGATATCCATTGTACGTTCTGATTTCGTTTCTCATGTATCTTCCCCAACAATGTGGTGCAATCCTATGTATCGTGATCTGCTGCGCGACAATACATACATGTCGCAAGTGGCAGAGGGCATTCTATTGCATAGTGACCTTGGTTTTGGCATTTATGGCACACTACCTGACCTCTTCCGCATCCAAAGCCTCCTCTGCTTCATCCTCCCCCTTTGTACCCAATACAATCTCTGCGTGGTGTATTGTATTGTGGTATCTAATTATAATGTGTAGGGTTATACTGGGGCTTCACAATGTTATATTGTTGCGACACAGTATTATACTGCGGTGGTGCCTGATTAAACTGAGGTGCAACTTCTCCTGTCATCATTTCGACTTGCACCTTATATGTGTCTGAGTTCCTTTCCCTCATTAGATCCATGGTTCTGCAATCTTTATCATCATGGCCTACTGATTTGCAAAAGTTGCAATATGATCTCTTTGGGATTGTCTGGTATTTCTGCATAATAGGGAAATGATATGGATCATTCCCGTGTGTCTTACAAATTTCACACTAGGGTCCTATCGGTAATGGATTTGGCATCCCTATTTCCATATACTATGCGAATGTTAGACATTCGTTCTTATGGTGCCCTTTCGTTCTACATGTGGTACACCAAACAACTTCACGCTTTTCCTTGCCCTTATTTTGATTGATTTGGAAGGTAAGATTCTTCAAATCCTCCTTCAACTCCTCTATAGCTGGATCTTTCTTGTGGTATTGATTCTCCTCCATTTGCAAGGTTTCCTGCAAAGCCTCTGCTTGAGATTGGAATTTTTGTTGTCTGAGTGGGTATTTCAGGTGTGGTAACAAAGAATTCACAAACATATGCCTATGTTGCATGTCAATCATGGCATACCTCAATTTTCCTTTCAGACGTTTAAATCGTTGGTCAATTTCCTAGACAGATTCTCCTGGTTTATGTCAGATTTCTATCATATCATTCATGTATTGATCCTTCGAGCTCAACTTCTGGAACTTATTAATCAGTAATTTCTTAATGTTTGTCAGTGTCCTTGTCATCCCAGGTGCATTGTTTACGTCTAGACTCATGTACCAGTCTAGTGTGCGGTCTCTTAGCATGATGGCTAGACTCATTCCCAAATCTTTGCACAAATGAACAAGTGTTTTGCAAGGTATTTTGCTGCATCTCTTCAAAATTATGGTAAACAAATGGTGCGATCATGTCGTGCTATCCTGAATGTTGGACTGCTACCTCCAGGCGGTGTAGATACTTGAATAATGCTTCCTAAATTGGCTCCCCCAATTATTGTTCCCTGTGTATATGTACTTCTTGTTGTCTTCCTTCTCCAGAAATTTGGTTGTCGAAATGGTGGTGTTCTTTTTGGTGTGTTAGTTGCACATGGGTTTATGGGTTCCACACTGACATTAATATGGATATGATTTCTGCCTTCTATTCCTGCTCTTGGACCTCTCATATTCCTCTCATATGTTGCACACATAATTTCCTCAATCTGCTCCACAGACCGAAGATCATCTACCTCCTCTTTGTCACTTGCCAAGCCTTCCCTCGTGGCTATGGATCTCTTCTTTGTGTTCACCTTGTATTGGTAGGGTACTCCACTGTGAATCTTTCCAGTTGTCACCATGATCTTCTTGATCTGTTCATCTTCCATCATGATTGGGTCCAAAGCTTCCTCCTTCTTTCCTTTATCCACTTTTCCTTCCATTTCTCCTTTTTTTTTTAGTGCTTCCCCCCTTCCCCCATGCACGCAAGGAATTTTAGCTATCTGATTCCATTTTCATTAGACCTTTGTTATAGAGAAATATCTTAATAGAAGTATATAGTGATAGAATATACCTCCCTCGAGGCCCACATAGAAAATATTTCTCTGTTGCGTTGTACGACTTCACTGTATCCACTGCAAATTCTGTTATAAAGGCTGCTACAATACTATCGAGCCAAAAATCTATTGCATGGGTGAATTTATTATTCACCTGTTGTAACTGCGCGATATGAACTGTGGTACACTCTAACTTTTGGATCCGATTCATTGCATGGCTATCCTTCAAACTCAATATCCACTCCTGCAATAAGTGTGSGAAATCACAGAAAATGACTTCATGCAGATCAATAAACACATACTTCTCAATATATTTGTGTGATGTTACTGTAAGGTTTCTATTATCCTTCTGTGCGAACTCCATCTCCTTTGTTTTCAACCATATTTTGATCTCTACTTTCGTGGGATTCTATGGTATCAACATCCCCTTTTAGCGATGCATTCTTCTCACCTTTTTTCATTCGATTCGGTATTCTTTGGACCTACCTTCCGCAGATCTTATAATCTTTTAACATATCTTCAAAAGATCCCATCTACTCAATCCTATATTGTTCCTACCAAAAACATAACCATTTGTTGGTTAAATTATCTGAGCTATGCCTTTAACATGATTGACCCAGGTTCATGTCTATTAGGGATCCAACAAAGCCTCTAAAACTATCGGCCCTCCTAGTAAACAGAAGGCAACGTAGTACACAAAGTGCACTGCGCAGTCTCACCCGAGACAGTCTTAATGGGTGAATGCAATACTCGAGTGCTTGCAGTCTAGGATTAAATGGGGATCTGTTAGTTGCACACCGAGAGTTCTAACTAGTTATTAAAAAAATATTCTGTCATTCATCGATCTTAATGATTCCGATGTTCCTTATGCATGCATGTAAATCAAGAGATCTAACTACTTCATCAAAGAATTCATCTAAGATTTAACCATTAACAACAAAGGTATAGACAATAATCATTCCACACAACACATAAATTATCATGGTTCACCCCCTCCTGGGCTACATCCACAAAGATTTGGCTCTAAGGCTATTTTATTATGGTTATGTCAAGAATAGCGTCGAACACACTGCAACTTCATTCATACATTCACAAACCAGAATCCACAACCTTTACGTGGCTGACTAGATCTCACCAGGCTCCTCAGCCTATGATCTAACCATCAAGGTCTAGTCACTATTCCCTCCCATAGCTCAACAACTTACAAAAAGGTATCAGATCACATTTTTTTACAGACCTATTACTCTATCTCATGCGAGTAACTCATAAAAACCATCAAGGACACCGAATCCCCCCTATATCTCCTAGGTGTCTATTTATATCTATTCGTGGCTCATCAACCATTACA
>JASDQU010370685.1:25089-35168 GCA_032191745.1 Picea mariana | reverse complement strand
CCAAAATTTCCTCTAACACAAACTTTACTATTACTAGTATGCCTCCTCTAGATAACTAATGATGAGACCAAACATAATTCTCTTTTCCACCTTAGCTATTAATTAGTTTTATCCTTTTTACTTATAATCATTTGGTTTTAAAACAAGCCCCAACTATTTCAAGTTATCCTCCAAATAAATATAATGGAAAGGAAGTAGCTAATAGAAGTAAATCCTATCTTCTTCAAGGATTCCTAAGAAGAAAATAATGCAATTTCAAATATTTTTCTTCATACCCAGAGTTGTGCTATATAGATCTATAATTTCCTTGAGTTTTAAAACATCTCTCAAATCAAAATATTGTAACACACCCGACCCTCTACCTTTACTTAGGTAGGTGGTGTGTTAAAATTTCCTCTTCTAGACCCTAACTCTTTTCTCAAATCCAATCATGTATATAGAGTCTTATCCTTAAGAGCTTTCCAATGAATATAAGAATGCCCAAATCCAATATCCAAGTGAGAATCTATGGCCCTTCAAAGTTTTCCTTAGGGAATTTTCCCATGATAACATCATCAAATTCACATGGATCCACTCCGCATGTGATGGATGACATCATTGATCCATTGGCATACATGTGGACCTATCCCATGTTGGCTTGCTGACGTGCCTTGATATTTTTTCTTTGGACATAGGCCTTTGGTGCCCCTATCCTACAACATGGTTGGACTATTCCTTACATTCAGGTTTTCCACACGGTAAACAACTACAAGAAACCACCTCTCCTTCTGATAGCCACAACCCACAACAACATGCCCCCTGTTGGATCACACGGTCCCAATTGATTGTGATCAAATTTTTGAGACTCTTCATTGACTATAACTTGGTTGAACCATAACCTATTCTACTTACCCCAAATACGCTATAGGAGGACACATTTCCTCTTCCACATGTCTCTTTCCACTTGGTAGTCTCTGACTAGTCTTCCCTCACTAACGTGTCCTCTGACATGGCATGCCCAGATGTCATGTTGACTCAACCAAATGATGTGGTGCACTCTCCTCCTATCCACTTTTAGAGAAACATGAATGTTTGAGAGATTCGATGAATGGCGCTTGTGTTGATCAATGGTTCAGATCACTGTGGATCTTCAATCTTGTATGATATTTACTTGGCCACTGGGATTGACAGATCCGACGGTACATATCAATATCCCACTTATCCAACAACTTTTGTTCATTCAAGATTGCACTTGTGGCCTACTTGAACTTAATGCACTCACAAATGTTTCCCCAGGATGCATCCCACTTCAACCTTATTGCTCGCAAGATCTAACAACTCCGAGTAATCCAAATCAACAAACAATATCCTTGTGGTTTCCCCAAACTACACCATGATTAACAGATGCTTGCAAGGTCCGATAGATCCAATGGAATAGATCTACTATGATCCACGCTCCAGATTCACTCAAGCTAAAATGGTTTGCAACCTTTATTTTTTNTTCAAATTAGGGGATTATTGAAAAATCCCATGGCCAATGGTATCTTAATCCAAAGGATCATATCCTTGTGAATCTTTCAACCCATGTGATGGTTAATGAGTACTATAGACTCTAATGATTTTTCAACAAGCATGGTCTACGACCAGATCAAAAACTCAATACTTGTTGATTCGGCTTCAAAGCATATCAATGGCCCACATGCATTCAAGCTTGCACATGTGGGTTTTCTCTCTATTGGAAACTCCATCTACGCCAACCTTATGTATCTTTCCTAATGATCCCTTCTGAAAATATTCTCCTGAACATTGATCTCCGATGGATGATTGGGATCATAGAAAAACAACGACTTGTAGGAATTTGTGGCTAAGTCTTAAGTCATTTCCATATCCTTCTGATGCTCCAATTGTTGACAAACTGTCAAATCTACTCCTAACATCCAATCTACAGTTATAAATCCTTCATATTGATACATATGAATATAGGAGCAGAATTATAAACCCAATGTGGCCTCTACCATGAATCAAGGAGTGGAAACTCAAGGGAAACATTGTGCTCCCCAAGTGAATAAACTATTCACCTCCCTTCACTACTAGAATGGGATTGTATTCAAGGACTATAGGCCAACTGCCTATGCACCAAAAAGAGAAATTCCTACTAGCAACCTGAAAACAAGATTGTATATCTTGCAAACTTTCCATTCAAAGCACAGGAAAATCATAATGTCGTTGGCCCCGAAATTTAGTTTTCTCACACCTAAGAACAATGAGTATTTTCCCTTATGGGATTGAGCTCGATACATAGACAAGTTTCAAAATTAAACAACCAATTCATCATATTCAAAATTTCTTACAAAATCAAAGTGAAAATATTAACATTCATTCATATAGATTTTACAATAGCATTAACAATACTTATTTGTTTCCAAAATTAAGAAAACTAGACAACCAATTGATCAAGGGTGAATGAATTTCAACCCAAACATATGCTCTAATACACTTGTTCTTTCTATCGCATTCAACCCCCATGCTAGGCCATGATGCCACCAAGGGAAGTCATAGGATTAATCATAGGATTTAGGGTCTTAACATGAAGGATACTCTCCTTCACTCACAAGAAACGACAAAAATCCCTTTTACCCTTTGAGTCCAGGGCCACAATCATCTTCCCAATTGGATTTCATCTGCATAAGGGATTCCCTTCACTGATATATAGTCCCTCAATTCCCTCCCCTTACTAGTGTCATTTTATTTCTAGCAAGCATCAACTCGCGACCCTCTTTGCTCAAGTCTGGCTCTAGGTAATTTTTGTGTTTATTCGACCACATGATCCTAGGTAATATTCGTATTTTCCTCGCAAAAATCCTCCTTTTTTTTCAGTCATGCTCCCTTCACTCATGTGCATCTCTTTTCTTTCCTTTGTTTCTTTGCATGCCTCTCCTTTCGTTCCCCACCTTCTTCCACTCCCTGGGTTTCTTCACTTTCTTATATCAAAAGCTTCCAAGAGTCAAGCTCCCAAATAAAAGGGGAACTTTTGGTACTTTTTGGCTAATTACTTCCATTGACCCAACTGTTCCCCCCTGTACAATTATGAAGGTAGACTTAACTTCTTTAACCACTAGGTCAAATCTCATTAACTAATTTTTTTTTCTTATGAACAGAAGAAGGAAGGGTACTCTAGAGATATTTGGTCATCAAGGTTTTTCTTTTGTGAAGGTTAAATTCTTGGGTAAATAGGGTAATTCCAAATTTTCCCCTCACCAGTTCCAACTCATGGTATCATGGTTTGTACTTCAAGGCTTCATCATTTAGTCAGCTTTTTAGCAGTTGTCATTAAACTTAAAACACAATTATATAGTATGTCAATCGTGATATTTAAATATTAATTATAATTATAGACTGGGGGGAAACAAGGTGTTACATTCCCCTCCCCCTTAAAATAAACATCATCCTCAATAGTTTACTATCAATGTAAACAACCTTTATATAGAAAATAAAAATGGGTATGCCATTCTCATGGCATCTTCTAATTCACAGGTGGCCTCATCTGCTCCAAAGTGCTTCCATTACACCTTGAACTACATGATGGATCAGTTATGGAGCAGTGTATCTCTCATATCCAAGATTGTTAAGGATCATGATGGAGCTCTCCTTCTAGTTCCATCTATATCACAATCCAATTAATAACTTGATTATTATCATGAACATGTTTCTTAAGAAAAGATACATGGAACACATTATGGGTTTTAACAATTGGAACTAGAGCAAGCTGGTATGCCACTAGTCCCACTCTTTCTAGGATCTCAAACGGTCCACAATAGTGGGGTGCCACCTCAGCACAAGTTCCCATTATTAGGGAGCTCTTCTTAGGCTTAACTCTAATATACACATGATTCCCCACCTTGAACTCTTTATGAGTCCTTTATCTATTAGCATAAATATTCTGCCTGTCTTGAGCCACTTTCAAATTATGCTTAATTCAGATTACTTCATGTTCCATCTCCCTCATCATTTTAGGTCCAAGGGTAATCGTATCAACTGAATTATCCTTGTTGAATAAAATTATACACTTTATTCCATATAGAGCCTCAAATAGGCTCATTTGCAATGACTCCTAATAGCAATTATTATGAGTGAATTCTATTAGGGGTAGATAACTTTCCCACTTCTTGAGCTGATGCATAACATGCATCCTTTGCATATCTTCTAGCACACAGTTTAGCCTCCCATTTTCCCCATCTTTTTTAGAATGGTAAGTGGTGATGAAGGCTAATTTCATTTCAAAGCTTGCAAATAGGATTTTCCAGAAATTTGATGTGAATTTAGAATCCCTATCTAAATTAAATTAAAATCTTCATAATTCTTTTATGAAGACTCTGGTTGCAAGACTTCTTTTATTAAATTAAAATCTTCATAATTCTGTAAGTGAAATTAGATTCTTTGTTTAATATCATATTCACATGTGCTTGGTGTTTCTAAGTGTATCGCCTACACGCTTATGTTGAGTGTATATGCCATGTTATCCCCTATCCTAGGGATAGCTAAAGAGATTATGTCTCGAGGCCCACGGGTCCTAGACATGGCATACTAAGAGTCATATTGACTTGAGCCTACCCCTGGAGGGCCCATCCTTCTCCTTCAGAACCTCCATTCTGTTAGTAGAAGCAACATCCATCCCATCGGCCTGGTTTTGAAGTAGCAGTGGGTCTTGCTCCATGAGGTAATGAGTCTGGGTATCATGGTATGTGTCACTTTGATTCTCCAAATATTTGAATATGTGCATTTAGTTATATTTTGCTTCATGACCCCAAGCGAGTTGTTTCCCTTAGGAGTGAGTTGCCACTGGGTGATTTTATGAAAAGTCATCATCCATTCCTACCATACTTATCACTTTTCAACGTCTTCCCTCTCATATATCCCCTACATTGGTTCAGGCATTGGGTTTGTCAAGCTAGTAAGGGTTGTACCTTGCCTTGTGGGAAGAAGGGGCTAAGGGCCTAGAGGGTAAAAGTGGCTGGAAAAAGTTAAATCCAAAAGATCAAACCTTGATATGCTTCACCCAAGGATCCCCGAGAAAGAAATAAAGGGATTCTCGGCAAGAAAAAGGGGGACCCATAAAAAGATAAAAATCAATACCTAGTTGGTGGATAGGGGGTCTCATCATGAGCCAACCTATTAGGTCCAAGGGCATGTGGTGGTATGAAACTACTATTCATATGGTCACCACGCTAGGGTAGTGCCTCTTGGTGGAATAACCAAGAGAAAATGGGTCTCATCATGATCCAACCTTCTCATCTCTCCGAAATTCTTGTGGGTAACGTTGTCACCAATGGTCACCACACCAGGGCAGTGTCCCCCAACTATTCTCTTGAAAGAAAAATAAATAAGATAAAAAGGTAAAAAGGAATTGAATGGGATAGGAAACAATTGCATCCATGATAAGGTGTAGCTCACCCTCTTTAGAGGCACTCACAGGTAAGACCTACATTTTCATGTCATCACTGCACCCCTTTCCCAAACATCCCCCACACCATCTCATGCACTTACATGACCTAGATTGGTCTTGACCAGGAAACACCCCAGACCTATGGAGAATTAGCCAAATAGGATGTCCTAGAACCCTCTCCAAACCTGGCTTGTAGAATAGCATAACGTATTTGAGCACTTGCCTGGGATGAGGGGGGTATTATGCACATGTTTGGATAACTTGATTATTAGATGTGATTGATATTTCTATGATCCCTATGACTTATTATCCCATGGAGGGCATGCTTTTTGTTGCTACAAAACCACACCTGATGGATAGGTACATATGGGGAGATGATTAGCTAAGACCTCCATAGGGATAAAATCCCACCAGATGGATGTTGAGACCATAGACAAAGGAATACATATGTCATAGGCTTGCACTGGAGAGAGAGGAGGATGTTCCACCAGAGACAACTTGGCAAGCCTAGACCCAGGGGGGTCTTACAAGGCTCATGACATCACCCTTGTGACCCTTGACATCACCCAATGTCATATGGACATGATGGATGCAGTTGTGTGCCAAGTGGCACATGTGGAATCATCTGGAGGCCTTGGAAGGCCTAACATTTTTCTCTTGGAGACCAACGTCTCACTTAGGAGGTCCAATGTAACCCTAGAAGGGAATGATGTCACCCCTTTATGCACATTTTATGGTTTAAATTGTCAATTTTGTGTAAAAAACTAGATATTTGATGTAACTGGCCATGTTGGCCTTTTTGACCTAATTTGTAATTAAAGGTCACTTGAATTGTATAAATAAGGGAATTATCCCTTATATTTTTTCATCATTATTTCACTCACACAAGTGAGGTCTGAAATACGACCTCTTCAAGTTTTATTGACTGAAATTAAGTGGTGCACAACTCTTGGAGGAGGCTCGTCTTGGTGTATTTTGGCATTTTCTTGGTGGAAAGTCTTCAACTAGGGCATATTGCTAGATTATTCTTAGTGAATGTAAGTGAAAATCTGCAATTATTCTTTCTTTGAATGGTTATGGTATCTTTTACTTTGCATTTACTAAGATCATGAGATTGCTAGTGTAAAACCCTAGGAGATTAAGCACATGTTATTGTCCTTATCTTAATAGCTATCCACCTACCGTATTTTGCTAGAAGACATATTCATTGAAGCATGTGCTAGATCCCTACCTTTCTAGTAGTATAACATCATTTCTTTATCAAGCTTTTTTTTATCTCAATCTTTAGCTAAAGAAGAAGGAAAACCGCTAGGGCCTAGGGTTACCTACTTCCTAGTAGTCATTTTCCTTCTAGGGTTTGGTGATTGAGGCCTTGGGTTACCAACACCTCAATCATTCTCCCTCTTGTCTTTAGTTCACACATTATCATTTTTTTCCTTCAATATTTCTCCCACAAAAAGTGACTCAATTAACCCTAAAGACACTGGTTTATACCTCATACTTGGTTGATTGATGAAAGCAACCCCCCAACAATTTACCTCAGGCTATTTGCTAACTATTCCTAACGCTAGATTAGACTAATATACTAAAATTCTTGTTGTTGTTACAAAATTAAGCTACAACCATATATTGCAGCAGTAAAATCTCCTAAAAGCAATTGTTAAAGTTGGTTTTTACATTGCCTTCTTAGCTTCTGACAAGTGCTAGCATATTGCTAATTCTAGGTTACCATTTTGGGTCATTTTGAAGCTTATTCAAGGCTTGATTGTGAACCTATTAATATATATACTTTACTGTTATAAATTTATGTTTGCTTCATCTTATACATCAAATTATTTCTCTTATTGAAATTCCAAGGTTTTATGAAGCTCTAACATCAATCGTTACATGCAAAATAGTGTTTTTCTTGTTGTCTTATTCTGGGCAGGTACACTTAAGCATATATTTGCTTGATATTGTTAAACCTTTGGGACTTTCTGATCAATGTGACTTGTGAGAAGGGAACAACTTTTCTTGATACCATTACCTTTGCCTTCTCAAACCCCTAGTCATCGGGGACGTCTCCCATGGGATTTCACCCCTAAAGAGAAAGAGGTGTCTTATTTAGGTGACAGTGATAGGACAACCTCCCATTACGCCAATTTACTATCCACTTTCCCTTAACTTTTGGGCAAGTAAAAATTGTGCAATAACATTTTGGCGTTGTTGTCGGGGAACACTGACTCAATTCTCCTCAAAGACAACACTTTTTGGTAATCCTTTCCTCAAAGAATTCAATTTCAATTTACAAAGCTTACTTGGAGAATCCACTTAGGGTGATCCCCTCATCCATTTGATAGTTTCAAGAAAATTATCTTGTGACTCCACTAACCTTTTCCAAGGTTACACGTTACTATCAATTTTGTGATATTTCCAAGTTATGGGATCATGGCACCCTAGGAACAAGTGTATCCGACTATTGATTTCAAAAATTTTCAAGGAAACCCGATACAAAATGGTCAAGCAACTCTCCAAGATTTGGAGGCCTCACAATTACTCACATTGTAGAATTATTGAAGTATATAAGCGAGATAAAATTGGGAGGGGAGGATGTTCTGGTAAAATTATTCATACTTTCTCTTCCATCCTTTTTGCAAGATTGGTTTAATATTTGTTGTGAATATAGGGGTATTTCATATTTCATAGACCTCATCAGTAGGTTTATTGAGTTTGTGAAACCACAATGCCTGACATAAGAAGATGCCCTTAAGAATCTCGCAGTAGCCCTAGAGGATGAAGGATTCACCACTGAGATTGTGGGAGACCTTAGGGATTTGTACTTTACTCAATACCAAGTACCCTCTGATATCAAAGGAGAAATTTATGAAGAAAATTGCAACCCCTTGAAGAGGAGCAAGATTTTTCCCATGATTCGATAGAATGCAGTGAAGATTTAACTAGAGAAGTGAATTATGAGGATGAAGCACTGGTAATTGCTCCTCTGTCCAATGATTCTCTCCAAGGTCCTGTCTCTTCTACACAAGATGAAGAGAATGAGGTGAGTCATTTTACTTTCTAGTTTTTTTATAACACTTTGTTTTATGATTTAGAAGATGAAGAAGTAAAGGAACCCTTGGAAAATTTAGCTCCTTCATTTTCCAATGAAGATGAAGAGATGATTCTTAGTGAAGTATTGGACTCTCTTCCATTTGATGAAGTCATCCAAGCCAGTGATTCTTCTTCACAGCAAGAAGTGAACATGATAAGTTACCTCCCTTTCCAATATTTTGATGATGCTTTGTTTTATGATTTGGAAAGAGAAGAGGTACTAGAGGAGCCCTTGGATGCATTAAATCCTTCATGTTATGATAAAGGTAGTGACATTGTTGATAGTATTGATGAGTTCATACATGTGTGGGGGCATAAGTGGGATGTGATTGGTTATAATAAGGATCTCATTTACGACATTGAGGGTCATTTCCAAAAGTTTCCTCTACAACTATCATATGAGGTTACTAATTTTGACAATTGGCAACAAGGAGATGGTATGATTACAAACTTTTTTCAGACACCCAAGGATGACTTGATTCTATATTCTCCTAGTGATTTTCGGTCATACCTTGAGGATTTTGATGATTATTCCTTTGATCACTTGTATTTATTCCATGAATAATATTATCAACCACCGTTGTTCTCAGATCTTGATAGAAGTAAGGACATTGCTTTCCTGGAGAAGGATTCTTGTGATAATGTTTTCCAACTCCCATCGACTATTTTATATTTCTATGCCATTAAAGGTGTAGTTGGGAAGCATGTCCTTTGTCTTAATTTTCCTCTAAGGCTAAGACTAGAATTTAAAGGTAGGTTGAATACCTCAAGAAGAAGTTTGTCATCTCAGTCTTTCATCCTTACCTTAAGAATTTGTCAGTCATCTTCTAGGTTTTTGATAGTCCCTTCCAAGACCTTAGATTGTGAAGATGTCCAAGGTATCCAATCTTCATACTCTTTGAGTCGGTCTATTGAACCTTTGATTTTTCATGATCCCTTTCTGAAATGGATTGAGAACTTTCTTAAAGGTGTGAATTGGCATGATTTTGTCCCTCCCTCCCGCCTCCAATGAGCTAGACTTTACTATTTACGATGATACAACACATTCTCTAACTCATGTTATTTTTGTGCTTGACTTATCATTATTTTGGTTTATGATGAAGCACAGAGGCAGGTATTATGATACATTGCTAGGATGGTTTCATTGGCTATTTGACTACACCTAGCATTCAACCAACAGGTAAGTAGAGGTAAGTAGGTAGGCATTTTCATTCATTGTATATACCATTTGCATATCATACTAGAGTAGTTGTATTTCCATTTGTATATATGATTGCTTGATTGTATTTCATTTTAGCATATATGATATAGGGGTGATATCACCACCCCAAATGATTATTGATCGTTCCTTTTGAGATCTAGCAAGTCACAGGTCCACGATGAGCACATGTCCCCGAGTTGGAGCCAAATGTTATCCCCTATCCTAGGGATAACTAAGGATATTATGTCTTGAGGCCCATAGGTCCTAGACATGGAGTACCAAGAGCCATATTGACTTAAGCCTAGCCAAGGAGGGCCCATCCTTCTCCTTTAGCCCCTCCATTCTTTCAGCTACAACAACATCCATCCC
>JASDQU010370685.1:5941-20047 GCA_032191745.1 Picea mariana | reverse complement strand
TTATGCACATGCTTGGATAACTTGATTATTAGATGTGATTGACATTTCTATGATCCCTGTGACTTATGATCCCATGGAGGGCATACTTTTTGTTGCTACAGGACAACACCCGATGGATAGGTACATATGGGGAGATGATTAGTTGAGACCTCCATAGGGATATAATCCCACCAGATGGATGTTGAGACCCTAGACAAAGGAAGACATATGTCATAGGATTGCACTGGAGAGAGAGGAGGATGTTCTACTAGAGACAACTTGGCAGGCCTGGACCCAAGGGGGTCTTGAAAGGCCCATGACATCACCCTTGTGACCCTTGACATCACCCAATGTCATATGGACATGATGGAGGCAGTTTTGTGCCAAGTGGCATGTGTGGAATCATTCAGAGTCCTTGGAAGGCCTAACATTTTTCTCTTGGAGATCAACGTCTCACTTAGGAGGTCCAATGTCACCCTAGGAGGGAATGATGTCACCCCTTTATGCACATTTTATGGTTTAAATTTTCAATTTTGTGTAAAAAACTAGATATTTGATGTAACTGGCCATGTCGGCCTTTTTTACCTAATTTGTAATTAAAGGTCACTTGAATTGTATAAATAAGGGAATAATCCCTTATAATCTTTCATCATTATTTCACTCACACAAGTGAGGTCTGAAATACGGCCTCTTCAAGTTTTATTGGCTGAAATTAAGTGGTGCACGACTCTTGGAGGAGGCTCATCTTGGTGTATTTTGGCATTTTCTTGGTGGAAAGTCTTCAACTAGGGCATATTGCTAGATTATTCTTAGTGAATGTAAGTGAAAATCTGCAATTATTCTTTCTTTGAATGGTTATGGTATCTTTTATTTTGCATTTACTAAGATTATGAGATTGCTAGTGTAAAACCCTAGGAGATTAAGCACATGTTATTGTCCTTATCTCAATAGCTATCCACCTACCATATTTTTCTAGAAGACGTATCCATTGAAGCATGTGCTAGAGCCCTACCTTTGTAGCAGTCTAACATCATTTCTTTATCAATCTTTTATTTATCTCAATCTTGAGCTAAAGAAGAAGGAAAACCGCTAGGGCCTAGGGTTACCTACTTCCTAGTAGTCATTTTCCTTCTAGGGTTTGGTGATTGAGGCCTTGGGTTACCAACACGTTAATCATTCTCCCTCTTATATTTAATTCACACATTATCATTTGTTTCCTTCAATATTTCTCTCACAAAAAGACTCCATTAACCCTAAAGACATCGGTTTATACCTCATACTTGGTTGATTGATGAAAAAAACCCTCAAACCATTTACCTCAAGCTATTTGCTAACTATTCCTAACGCTAGATTAGACTAATCTACTAAAATGCTTGTTGTTGTTACAAAATTAAGCTACAACCATATATTGCAGCAGTAAAATCTCCTAAAAGCAATTGTTAAAGTTGATTTTTACATTGCCTTCTTAGCTTCTGACAAGTGCTAGCATATTGCTAATTCTAGGTTACCATTTTGGGTCATTTTGAAGCTTATTCAAGGCTTGATTGTGAACCTATTAATATATATATACATTACTATCATAAATTTATGTTTGCTTCATCTTATACATCAAATTATTTCTCTTATTGAAATTCCAAGGTTTTATGAAGCTCTAACATCAATCGTTACATTCAAAATAGTGTTTTTCTTGTTGTCATATTTTGGGTAGGTACACTTAAGCATATATTTGCTTGATATTGTTAAACCTTTGGGACTTTATTATCAATGTGACTTGTGAGAGGGGAACAACTTTTCTTGATACCATTACCTTTGCCTTCTCAAACCCCTAGTCATCGGGCACGTCTCCCATGGGATTTCACCCCTAAAGAGAAAGAGGTGTCTTATTTAGGTTACATTGATAGGGCAACCTCTTGTTATGCCAATTTACTATCCACTTTCCCTTAACTTTTGGGCAAGTAAAAATTGTGCGATAACATTTTGGCATCGTTGTCAGGGAACACTGACTCAATTCTCCTTGAAGACAACACTTTTTGGTAATCCTTTCCTCAAAAGAATTTACTTTACAAAGATTACATGGAGACTCCACTTAGGGTGATCCCCTCATCCATTTGATAGTTTCAAGAAAATTATCTTGTGACTCCACTAACCTTTTCCAAGGTTCCACCTTACTACCAATTTTGTGATATTTCCAAGTTATGGGATCATGGCACCCTGGGAACAAGTGTATCCGACTATTGATTTCAAAAAATTTCAAGAAACCCTCATTGTTTTGATACAAAATGGTCAAGAAACTCTCCAAGATTTGGAGGCCTCCCAATTACTCACATTGTAGAATTATTGAAGTATATAAGCGAGATAGAATTGGGAGGGGAGGATGTTCTGGTAAAATTATTCATACTTTCTCTGCCATCCTTTTTGCAAGATTGGTTTAATACTTGTTGTGAATATAGGGGTATTTCATCTTTCATAGACCTCATCAGTAGGTTTATTGAGTTTGTGAAACCACAATGCCTGACATAAGAAGATTCCCTTAAGAATCTCGCAGTAGCCCTAGAGGATGAAGGATTCACCACTGAGATTGTGGGAGATCTCGGGGATTTGTACCTTACTCAATACCAAGAACCCTTTGATATAGAAGGAGAAATTTGTGAAGAAAATTGTCAACCCCTTGAAGAGGAGAAAGATTTTTCCCATGATTCAATAGAATGCAGTGAAGATTTAACTAGAGAAGTGAATTATGAGGATGAAGCACTAGTAACCGCTCCTCTGTCGAATGATACTCTCCAAGGTCCTGTCTCTCCTACACAACATGAAGAGAATGAGGTGAGTCATTTTACTTTCTAGTTTTTTTATAACACTTTGTTCTATGATTCATAAGGTGAAGAAGTAAAGGAACCCTTGGAAAATTTAGCTCCTTCATTTTCCGATGAAGACGAAGAGATGAGTCTTAGTGAAGTATTGGACTCTCTTCCATTTGATGAAGTCATCCAAGCTGGTGATTCTCCTTCACAGCAAGAAGCGAACACGATAAGTTAACTCCCTTTCCAATATTTTGATGATGCTTTTTTTTGTGATTTGGAAAGAGAAGAGGCACCAAAGGATCCCTTGGATGCATTAAATCCTTCATGTTATGATAAAGGTAGTGACGTTGTTGATAATATTGATGAGTTCATACATGTGTGAGGGTGTAAGTGGGATGTGATTGGTTATAATAAGGATCTCATTTATGACATTGAGGGTCATTTCCAAAATTTTCCTCTATAACTATCATATGAGGTTACTAATTTTGACAATTGACAACAAGGAGATGGTATGATTACAAACTTTTTTCAGACACCCAAGGATGACCTGATTCTATATTCTCCTAGTGATTTTCGGTCATACCTTGAGGATTTTGATGATTATTCCTTTGAGCACTTGGATTTATTCCATGAAGAATATTATCAACCACAATTGTGCTCAGATCTTGATAGAAGTAAGGACATCGCTTTCCTGGAGAAGGATCCTTGTGATAATGTTTTCCAAATCCCTTCGACTATTTTATCTTGCTATGCCATTAAAGGTATAGTTGGGAAGCATGTCCTTTGTCTTAATTTTCCTCTGAGGATAAGAATAGAATTCAAGGGTAGGTTGAATGCCTCAAGAAGAAGTTTGTCATATCATTCTTTCATCCTTACCTTAAGAATTTGTCAGTCATCTTCTAGGTCTTTGATAGTCCCTTCCAAGACCTTAGATTGTGAAGACGTCCAAGGTATCCAATCTTCATACTCTTTGAGTCAGTCTATTGAATCTTTGATTTTTCATGATCCCTTTCTGAAATGGATTGATAAATTTCCTAAACATTTGAATTGGCATGATTTTGTCCCTCCCTCCCACCTCCATGAGCTAGACTTTACTATTTCCAATGATACAATACATTCTCTAACTCATGTTATTTTTGTGCTTGGCTTATCATTGTTTTGGTTTATGATGAAGCACAGAGGCAGGTATTATGATACATTTCTAGGATGGTTTCATTGGCTATTTGACTACACCTAGCATTCAACCAACAAGTAAGTAGAGGTAAGTAGGTAGGCATTTGCATTCATTGTATATACCATCTGCATATCATACTAGAGTAGTTGTATTTCCATTTGTATATATGATTTATTACTTGTATTTCATTTTATCATATATGATCTAGGGGTGATATCACCACCCCAAATGATTATTGATCATTCCTGTTGAGATCTAGCAGGTCACAGTTCATACTAGAGATGTTGAGGTTCTCATGCGCCCTACGATGAGCACATGTCCCCGAGTTGGAGCCAAATGTTATCCCCTATCCTAGGGATAACTAAGGATATTATGTCTTGAGGCCCATGGGTCCTAGACATGGAGTACCGAGAGCCATATTGACTTGAGCCTGGCCCTAGAGGGCCCATCCTTCTCCTTTAGTTCCTCCATTCTTCCAGCTGCAGCAATATCCATCCCATCGGCCTAGTTCTAAAGTAGCAATGGGTCTTTCTCCATGAGGTAATGAATTTGGGTATCATGGTATGGGTCACTTTGATTCTCAAAACATTTGAATATCTTCCTTTTGACTTGTCCATACCTGGGGGGATGATAGAATTCCCTAGCAAGTTGTTTCCCTTAGGAGTGAGTTTCAACTGGGTGGGTTTATGAAAGGTCATCATCCATTCCTACAATACTTATCACTTTTCATCATCTTCCCTCTCATCTATCCCCTACATTGGTTTGGGCATTGGGTTTGCCAAGCTAATAAGGGTTGTACCTTTCCTTGTGGGAAGAAGGGTATAAAGGCCCAGAGGATAAAAGTAGCTGGAAAAAGTTAAAAGCCAAAAGATAAAACCTTGAGATGCTTTTCCCAAGGATCCCCAAGAAAGAAATAAAGGGCTTCTCAGCAAGAAAAAGGGGGACCCATAAAAATATAAAACTCAAGACCTAGTCGGTGGATACGGGGTCTCATCACGAGCTAGCCTATTAGGTCCATGGGAATGTAGCAGTATGACACTACTATTCATCTTGTCACCATGCCAGGGTAGTGGATATTGGTTGCATAGCCAAGAGAAAGGGGGTCTCATCACAAGCCATTGTTCTCATCTCCGTGAAATGCTTGTGGGTGTTGAGCATATGCCCATTTTTGGGAAAAGGAACGACGTGGGGGAGAGACAGTTGGAATAAAAGAATGTGAGGCATGCATGCAAGAAGAAGGGAAAGAAAGAAAACTGGCAGAAAAGCAACGGAAGGAAGTGCGCATGTAGAGGATAAAAGCGCACAAGGCCAACATGCAAGAAGACCTAATTAGGTTAGGGTTTTGGTAAGAGAATGTAATGGATGATGAGTCGCGAATAGATATAAATAGACACCTAGGAGGTCTAGGGGGGGTTCGGTGTCCTTGATGGTTTTTATGAGTTACTCACATGAGACAGAGTAATAGGTCTGTAAAAAAATATGATCTGATACCTTTTTGTAAGTTGTTGAGCTATGGGAGGGAAAAGTGACTAGACCTTGATGGTTAGATCACAGGCTAAGGAGTCTGGTGAGATCTAGTCAGCCACGTAAAGGTTTTGGATTCTGGTTTGTGAATGTATGAATGAAGTTGTAGTGTGTGTGATGCAATGCTTGATAGAACCATAATAAAATAGCCTTAGAGCCAAATCTTTGTGGGCGTAGCCCAGGAGGGGGTGAACCACGGTAATTTATGTGTTGTGTGGAATGATTATTGTCTATACCCTTGTTGTTAATGGTTAAATATTAGATAAATTATTTGATGAAGTAGTTATATCTCTTGATTTACATGCATGCATAAGGAATATCAGAATCATTAAGATCGATGAATGACATAATATTTTCTTAATAACTAGTTAGAATTCTTAGCACGCAACTAACAGATACCCATTTAATCCTGGACTGCAAGCACTCGAGTATTGTGTTCACCCATTAAGACTGTCTCGGGTGAGACTGCGCAGTGCACTCTGTGTACTACGTTGCCTTCTGTTTACCAGGAGGGTTGATAGTTTTAGAGGCTTTGTTGGATCCCTAGTATACATGAACCTGGGTCAATCATGTTAAAGGCATAGCTCAGATAATTTAACCAACAAATGGTTATTTTTCCAGTAGGAACAATATAGGATTGATTAGATGGGATTTTTTGAAGATCCGTTAAAAGATTATAAGATCTGAGGAAGGCAGGTCCAAAGAATACCGAATCGAATGAAAAAAGGTGAGAAGAATTTACCGCTAAAAGGGGATGTTGATACCATAGAATCCCACAAAAGTACAGATCGAAATATGGTTGAAAACAATGGAGCTAGAGTTTGCACAGAAGGATAATAGAAACCCTAGAGTAACATCACGCAAATATCTTGAGAAGTATGTGTTTACTGATCTGCATGAAGTCATTTTCTGTGATTTCCCACACTTATTGCAAGAGTGGATATTGAGGTTGAAGGATAACCACGCAATGAATCGGATCCAAAATTTAGACTGTACCCCAGTTCATATCGCGTAGTTACAGTAGGTGAATAGTAAATTCACCCGCGCAATAGATTTTTGGCTCGACAGTGTTGTAGCAGCCTTTATAACAGAATTTGTAGTGGATACCGCGAAGTCGTATAATGCAGCAGAGAAATATTTTCTACGCGGGCCTCAAGGAAGGTATATTTGATCAATGTATACTTCTATTAAGATGTTTCTCTATAACAAAGGTCTAATGAAAATGGAATCAGATAGCTAAAATTCCCTGCGTTCATGGGGGAAGGGGGGAAGCACTAACAAAAAAAGAAGAAATGGAAGTAAAATTGGATAAAGGAAAGAAGGAGGAAACTTTGGACCCAATCATGATGAAAGACGACCACATCAAGAAGATCATGGTGACAACTGGAAAGACGCGCAGTGGAGTACCCTACCAATACAAGGTGAACACAAAGAAGAGATCCATAGCCATGAGGGAAGGCTTGCCAAGTGACAAAGAGGAGGTAGAGGATCTTCGGTCTATGGAGTAGATTGAGGAAATCCTATGCACAACATATGAGAGGAAGATGAGAGGTCCAAGAGCGGGAATAGAAGGTAGAAATCATATCCATATTAATGTCAGTGTGGAACCCATAAACCCATGTGCGACTAACACACCAAAAAGAACACCATCGTTTAGACAACCAAATTTCGGGAGAAGGAAGACAACAGGAAGTACATATACATAGGGAACAATAATTAGGGGAGCCAGTTTAGGAAGCATTTTTCAAGTATATACACCGCACGGAGGTAGCATTCTAGCATTCAGGATAGCACGACATGATCCCACCATTTGATTACCATAATTTCGAGGAGATGAAACAAAATACCTTGGGAAACACTTGTTCATTTGTGCAAAGATCTAGGAATGAGTCTAGACATCACTCTAAGAGACTGCACACTAGAATGGTACATGAGTCTAGACGTAAACAATGCACCTGGGATGACAAGGACACTGACAGAAGTTAAGAAATTACTGATTAATAAGTTCTAGAAGTCGATCTCGGAGGATCAATACATGAATGATATGATAGAAATCCAACATAAACCAAGAGAATATGTTTGGGAAATTGAGTAGCGATTTAAACGTCTGAAAGGAAAATTGAGGTATGCCATGACTGACATGCAGCATAGGCATATGTTTGTGAATTATTTGTTACCACACCTGAAATACCCACTCAGACAACAAAAATTCCAATCTCAAGCAGAGTTTCTGCAGGAAACCTTGCAAATGGAGGAGAATCAATACCACAAGATAGATCTAGCTATAGAGGAGTTGAAGGAGGATTTGAATAATCTTACCTTCCAACTCAATCAGAATAAGGGAAAGGATAAGCGTGAAGTTGTTTGGTGTACCACATGTAGAACGAAAGGGCACCATAAGAACGAATGTCTAACATTCGCACAATATATGGAAATAGGGATGCCAAATCCATTACCGACAGGAGGACCCTAGTGTGAAATTTGAAAGACACACGGGAATGATCCATATCATTTCCCTATTATGTACAAATACCAGAAAATCCCAAAAAGCTCATATTGCAACTTTTGCAAATCAGTAGGCCATGATGACAAAGACTACAGAACCATGGATCTGATGAGGGAAAGGACCTCAGACACATATAAGGTGCAAGTCGAAATTATGACAAGAGAAGTTGCACCTCAGTTTAATTAGGCACCACTACAGTATAATACTGTGTTGTAGCAATATAACACTATGAAGCCCCAATATAACCCTATGCATTATAATTAGATACCAAAATACAATACACCACACAGAGATTGTGCCAAGTACAAAGGGGGAGGACGAAGAAGAGGAGGCTTTGGACGTGGAAGAGGTTCGGTAGTGTGCCATAAATGCCAAAACCCAGGGCACTATGCAAGAGAATGCCCTCTACCACCTGCGACATGCATGTATTGTCGCGCAGAAGATCACGATACAGAGGATTGCACCACATTGTTGGGGAAGATACATGAGAAATGAAATAGAGCGTACAATGGATATCTATAGAAGCTATAGAATATGGCAGGAACATCAACATAGTGACGCGTGGAGGTGCTAAAACAAGAGATGATGCAGCTAAACAGGAACTAGTACAGCACCAATGGATTAACAAAAATACAGAGCCACCCAAGCGATTTGATGCAGAAAAGGAGAAGGAGGCCAGTCAATAATTTATCAAGAAAAATGTTGCATCTACATATACTACGCAACATACCCAGGATGTCTCAATGTATGAAATGTTGTCATCATTTCAACATACCAGTGAAGTCCAACCCGGAAACCAAGTAAGTTGTATTAAAACTTTACTGCAATCTTGTATTCAAGTATTTAAGGATCCATCATATTTTACAGCATTACAGAATCTGTTAGATAGATGTACCACAAACTCTGAGGGAAATTTAGAACAGAGGATATTCAATCACCTCCATGCCAGAAGGAGAACCAACAGAGATTTTAGATTGAATGCCAACATCTAAGATTTTAACATGGGCGATGTGATATTAGATCTGGGATCTAAAGTGAATGTGTTGCCCAAAAATACATGGCAATGCATGGGATAACCTACCTTAGGCTACTCACTATTCCAACTAAATTTATCAAACCAACACAGATTTTTTCCAATAGGGAAGCTAAAAGGAGTGACAATAGATCTAGATGGAGTGCGCACTAAGGCAGACTTTGAACTGATCGAAATCGTGGATGGCACAACACCATATCCAACATTACTGGGATTGGATTGGGCATTTGACAATCAAGAAATAATCAACCTGAAGACCATGAAGATGATATTTGAGTCAGGAAAATATAGGGTGATCGCACCTCTAGACCCATCAGAAGCTGAAAGATTTGTGGAACCAACATGTTTAGACCTAGAAGAAATTAACTAGTTGTACCAAACCACCGCGTGCACTGAAGATTACATGAATCTAATTGTTGATGGTGTAATTAGTTGGATAAGTATCACATCATGTGCTTCCAACTCAGACACGGTTTTGGAGAATTGGCATCAACGCCTACATGAGGTCTCAACCAGAAGATGTGCCCGAATAGACCACGTAGTAAGATGGGTTGTGACAGAAGTCGGAGAACCTCTAAGTTTCCATGGGATGAACGACTTAGAATAATTCCTAATGATATATGAAGATGAAGTATTAGACATTCATATGTTGTTTTCTCTCGACATCGCACTTAAGGCTACACCTTCAAGATGGTGAGGCACACACAAAGGAACAATCAAGGATTGGTACCAATGTAAATGGTTACTGCGCATCAAGTTTGGCGCAGAATAAAGAAGCAACCAGCAGCAGAAATATGATGGACAGGGGGCACCAGTGGAACACTTGGAGAAGTGTAGAGCGATGTGAAAAATGACACCCCTAGAAGAATGGCCTCATCATTTTTTACACACATTAGAGGGCATCCCAACAAACCGGTATATAGACCAGGAACTGCACAGAGTAACTATGAGCTCGACAATACTCCAACAAAACTTTACAATCACTTTCTCATTTGAAAATGAGAACCCCAACATAGATACAACAATTAAGAAAATAAGAGGGGTGATATTCATTAAGGAACCATAAGTTGAACTCATTACAAAAGAACAACAAAACAATATACAAACGGTGAAATAAATTTTGTCATGCTACCATGTGCAGGAAGAAGTATCAGATGAAGACGATCTATGTGATATTCATATTGATGAAGTTGAGGGAGAAAGAGAAGTGGAAGTTCCACCTCTAGAATCAAAATTAATTGTTGTGCCAATCAAGGTAAAGAAAGTCAACATTGAGATAGTTGAGAATCCCAAGATGGCCAGCATTGGAGATTACTGGGGCAATCAAACAGTAGACAAGATAACAGAATTACTTCACGAGTAAAGTGACCTTTTCCCAATGAACTTCACAGAAATGAAGGGTATTGCATGAGAACTTGGAGAGATGAATATCCCTCTCAAGCTAGAGGCAAGACCTATCAGACAAAGGCCTTACAGATTGAACCCGATCTACATGCAGAAGGTAAGAGAAAAAATCGATAGAATGCTGGAAGCAAGAATCATAGAACCAGTAGAAGGATCAGAATGGATAAGCCCCATGGTAGTTCAAGAGAAAAATAAAGGAGATATAAGAATCTGTGTAGATCTGAGAAATCTCAATGATGCTTGCCTACATGACCCCTTCCCTACACCCTTTACAGATGAAGTCCTAGAAAATGTGGGAGGCCAGGAAGCATACTCCTTCACTGATGGATTCTCAAGTTATCACCAAATCAATATAGCACCAGAAGATCGACACAAGACTACCTTTGAAATATAATGGGGATCCTATCAGTACACAGTCATGCCTTTTGGACTGAAAAATGCACCAACAATTTTCTCCAGAGTAGTCATTTTTTCTTTCAAAGAATTCATCCATCATTTTCTAGAAGTATATTTGGATGATTGGACAGTGCATAGCCTACTAAAGGATCATGTAGAGGTGTTGAGGCTGATGTTATAAAGATGCAGGAAATGCCAAATATCCTTGAACATTAAGAAATTTATATTTGGAACACCCTTCAGAATTCTATTAGGTCACATAGTATGAAGAAAAGGTTTGATTGTGGATCCTGCAAAGATTGTAGTAATTGTGAACTTACCACCACCAAAATCAGTGTGCCAGTTGAGGGACACATTAGGACATACAAGATATTACAGAAAATTCATCAAGGGGTATGCACATATCACTGTGCCAATGGAGAAACTACTTAAGAAGGATACTAAATTCCAGTGGAATGAGAGATGTGAGCAAGAATTGAACACCCTGAAGGAGAAGATGGTCACATCACCCATCTTAGTCTTTCCATATTGGGAGAATACACTCCATGTTCATGTAGATGCATAATCCATATCCTTGGGAGCTATTCTGGCACAACCAGGAGCAGGGAATTTAGACCACCCCATAGCATTTGCAGGAAGAAAACTATCAGACACAGAGGAAGAATCTGGTTGTCCGAGTAGCCGACTACCAGTTGATCGTCGGGAACTTATACAAAATGGGGGAAGATAGCATTTTGAGAAGATGTGCGCTAGAACACGAAAGGCCTAGGATACTGGCAGAATCCCATGAAGGAATAGGAAGAGGATACTATGCAGGAAAAGCTGTCGCGTAGAAGGTACTAGGCACAGGATTATGGTGGCCAACTATTCATCAAGATGCAAAGGAATAATGTCAAAAATGTGATGTTTTTCAAAGGGTTGGCAAAGAAAATAGACCGGATGAGATGCCCTTATACCCACAAGTAACGTTACAAGTGTTTGAAAAATGGGCTATCGATTTGTTGGGCTAATTCACCCACCCGTAAGAAGGTTAGGCGTGTGATACATTATCACTGTGACGTAATACCTCTTAATATGGGCAGAGGTAGCACCAATTAAAGATTGTAGCGCAAATACAATAGCACACTTCTTGTTTGAACATGTGCTCACAAGATTTGGATGTCCAAGGATCCTGATGAGTGACCCTCACTTTATCAATAACACTATCAAAGCTCTGACTAAAGAATTCAAGGTCTACCATCAAAACATTATGCCATACCATCCTCAAGAAAATGGAACAGTGGAAGCCTTCAACAAGATTCTATAGAATTCCCTAACCAAGATTTGCAATGTCAACAGGGATGATTGGGATTCAAATATACCAAAAGTACTATGGGAATATAGAACTACCTATAAGAAGCTGGCAGGGTAGACACCATTTAGATTGGTGTATGGACAATAAGCAGTGGTGCCAATAGAATTCTTGGTATCAAGTCTACGTGTCGCAACAATTAAAAACATGACAGAGTGAGGCATAGTACAAGAAAGGCTAAGTCAGCCAATGAACATGGAAGAAGATAGGATTCTAGCAGGATTTCACCAGGAAGTACGAAAAGCAAGGGACAAATTTTTGCATGATCGACATATCAAGAGAAAAAGTTTCAAGGAAGGACACCTAGTCCTACTGTATGATAGCAAGTTTTTTCAACATCTAGAAAAGTTCAGAATGCATTGGTTGGGACCATATGAGGTCAATATTGTCACAGACTGAGGAGTTGTATAGTTGAAGTACTTGGGAGGAACAGAACCCAGAAGGATGATCAATGGGAGTCTATTAAAGATGTACAAGGAAATTTGAACACCAACAACTTGACAATTACCGCGCAATAGAAAAAAAAAACGTGTGGAAATCTACGCACAGGAGAGAAAATCAGTGCGACGGAAAGAAAATGCGCACACAAATCATTGATTCAACGCAGCAAAGTAAGTATATTGTTCCAAAAGAAAAGGGTATAGAATCCAAGGACTCCACGTGCCCAAAAATCTCAGTGTGTCGCAAAAAGGACCGATGGTCAGACAACGTGACAATTCTGAAAATGACAGTTGTGGGAGTCAGGCACCAATTGGCAATGACAGTTGGAATTGCGACAGCCCGTGCATAGAAGTAATGAGTATAGCACGACGAAAAGGGAGAAATATTGAAAACAAGACGCAAAGGAAAATAATTAACGTGTACAATGGTACCACATGCATGGCACGCCGCCAAAAGTAAAAAAGGGACAATTGTCAGTGCGGAACAGTTGTCACTTCGTCATCCCGCTATAAAGTCATAAAAGGGGGGGAAAGGAGATTCATTGTGTCAATTACCAAATATAAGAACACAGATACAATTGAGAGAGCGATAGAGGATAAATTCGATTGAGCAGTCGTCAAGTCCACATATTTCAACCCTATACCCCATCGCAATGTTGCCACCATGCGTTGGAGAGTTGGGCAGGGTTGGAAGGAACACATGCAGTACTGTTAGCACGACATATGCAAGAGAGAAAGAGGCACTGGTAGTCATGGATGTGGATGAACTCCACACACCAGAATATGAGACAAACCTGGTCAAGGTAGAAGAGGAGAAAAACCCTGCGTAGGAGGCCGGGCAGATGGAGGAGGACCCTGAAAGAACAGAGTTTGATACTTTGCGGGGGAAAGGGAAATGATAGACTGAACATGCCATGGGTTCAATGCCATAGAGCCATGAACTAGAACTAACAAAGGAAGTAACACATGCCAAGAGAAAGGGCCAAGTTGAGAGCAGCGTGCATGGAGGATCACAGCCGTGAGCAGAAGGGACCCTAGTGTTGCCAAAAATCCCCAGCGGAGTGCGCCTAGATGACAACATGGTCAGAGGAGTCACTTCCATCAAATACTCTGACCATGATGTGGTCGATGTCACTAAATTCCCATACCTAGCGTCACAGGTCTACTTAGAAAGAAGAGAAGAAGGTTCATCCGGGATGCCAGTGATTGAGTCAGCACAGTGGATCTTGGGGCTTTATAACATAGGGATTATGAACCTACTATATGTCCCACACTTTGGGAGTGGCAAGCATATCAACGCTTGCTTCAAGAAACTACTTGCACGCATACATGGAGGAATTTTGTGGATGGATAGGTTGATGCCTATCATTGTGGAACTCATCACAGGAATCATAGGGCTACCCATAGATGGGGAAAAGTTGGAGAAGTACTTGGAGGACAAAACAAGAGCCAAGGCCATCTCAGATGAGATCAAGGCTAAGTATGGTGCAGAACGAGG
>JASDQU010370684.1:169269-179739 GCA_032191745.1 Picea mariana | reverse complement strand
TAAATTAATCCCCCAAAGTAATTTGATTTTAATAAATTAATTGAATTTCTTACCCCCTTCTCATCACATGTTTAATTATTATTATTATTATTATTTACCACAAGTATCACTTAGACCTAGATTTTAATTTCCTAGGTTGGGTGACATTTTATTAGGGAAATTGTTTTTAAAGCTTACTTATCACGTCATTCATTTTCAAGTCTGAATAGGTTTATTCACTTACCCGTTGAAATTGCAACATGCCCTTCAGGATTCACTAGGTGCTCCAAGGGTGCCACTCGCCTTTTTCTATTTTCCTTGCGCAACGTGCCCTTCAGGATGCACTACGTGCTCCAAGGGTGCCACTCACCTCTTTCCATTTTCCTTGTGTGACCTGCTCTTTAGAACGCACTACGTGCTCTAAGGGTGCCACTTGCCTATTTCCATTTTCCTTGCACGATGTGCACTTCAGCACGCACTATGTGGTCCAAGGGTGCCACTCGCCTCTTGACTGACTTGGTAGACATAAAAAACCCTTGGAGTCAATACTCCGCCAGGTGATCTTGTGGGAGACTAAGGGCCTCTAAGGAATAAGTCCCCTGACTTATTTCGTGCCCCTTAGAATCATTGTGAGTGATTGTCACAATCTTCCCTCACAACATCGTGGGTCTTCTCGAACTAGGTAATCGTTAACCTATAGTATGAGCCACAACGAGAGTGCTAGTAGGTTGTGGTAGGGCTACTATCCACACCTCTCCCTCAAGGTCTCTGGTTTTCATCCGTGACCCCTCTACTCCACATGTGAGTCTGTTTGAAAAGATATTGCCAGCCTGCATCATCAACAAATCATGTCAACAATAATAATCAATCATCATAACATCTAATCAGATGTACATATGTCATATCTACAACAATCAACCCCAATATTTCACTCCCTAACGCGATCCAGAGTCCAAGGGGTTTCATCGATGCCTCTGCATCCTCGGGGTCCAAAATATTGCACACTCAGTAGAACCCAGTCAATAGCACTTGTCTATGTTAATACTCAAAATAGCATATAATCACATCCATAATGCCTCATAATCATAATCAAATGACCAATAGTATAATAATCTGGATCACTTGCAAGAAAGTGTCTTCAAAGAAGAAGTTCACTCATTGCGTGCAAGAGTGGGATGTTACACATTCCCAATGTCTCTTGAAAATTGTCCAAAATATCCCAGTAAACATTGACCCTCTCTCATAAATTATCTTCTTTGGAATTCCATGCAATCTTACTATCTTGTTGATAAATACTCTTGAAATCTTTGATGCTTTATAAGTATTATTAATGGAATAAAATTTAAACTTTTATTTAGGGTGTCTACTACTATAAATATAGAATCATGTCTCTTTGATGTCATCGATAATCCTACTATAGAATCCATCGAAATTGCTTCCGATTTTGATTATGGTTTCACATGTGGTTGTAATAATCCTACTGGGTCTGGATGCTCAACATTAACTTGATGACATGCAAGGTATATAGATACATAATTAACTATACCTCTCTTCATGTCATTCCAAAAGAACAATGGTTTAAAATTCACATTCATCTTCTTTACTCCTAGATGAGCCATATAAACCGCTCTATGAACTTCTCTTAAAATTAAATTTTGAATCTCATCATTGGATGGCACATAAATTATTTCGTGAAATTGTAATAAACCATTGTCATCCAAGGTATATCCTTAATATTTAGGAATTTTTATCACTCAATTTTCTAATTCCATCTTAAATTCCTTATACCATTTGTCTTATAATTGTAATTTCAATATGTTTTCTCACAAATTTGTCTTCAACGAAAAAACCAATAAAAGATGTGGTCTATGACTTAAATCATCTGCTACTCTATCCATTTTTCCTTCAATGTATGATATATCAAAATCATACTCACTCAATAATTTTGATCACCTCCTTTGTATCATTTAAATTACTTTGCGTAAATATATGTTGAAGTCCATGATGATATGTCTTTAATTAAAATTTTCTTCCAACTAAGTAATTTCTCCAAATTATTAATACATGCACTATAGCCATGAGTTTTAAATCATGCCTTACATAATTCTCTTCATGCATTCAAATATTTCTCAAAGCATAGGAAATGACCCTAGTTTCTTGCATTAATACTCCATCGAATCCTTCTTTTGAAGCGTCTATACATACTAGAAAATATTGATCCATATCCAATACTTTTAATATAGAATGCATCATCAATAATTCTTTAAGACTTTGACATTCTTTCTCACATCATTTTGAACACAAAAAATCATTATGGTTCTTTTGTAATTTAGTAATAGGATTCACAATCTTGGAAAAACCTTCCACAAACCTTCTATAATATTCATCCAAACCCATAAAACTATGTACTTCATGTACGTTAGTAGGTGTCAGTCATTCCATAATAGCCTCTATCTTTGCTAGATCCACCTCAATTCATTCTCCTGAAATTACATTCCCCAAATAATGAATATTCAATTCATAAAATAAACGCTTAGAGAGTTTAGCATATAGCTTAAGATCTCTAACTTAGAGAAAGTTTATCCTTGTGCAATTAAAGAATAACATTCACACACCCATTGAGCATGAATGTTGTAATAAAATGCTTACAATGGTAGGTGAACATGCATGTGAGTTTTCCTAGAAATGTTGTTAAACCATCGTAGCACATATGTAAGATGTCCACATAATAGAAACATGTGGATGCAATGGGAGCATTTGTTTTGTTTCTATTATTGTTCACTATTTTTTGTCACAACATCAATATCTATACATAATAATTTAATGTGTCTCATTAGTGAATGAATTCAACTTCTCAATTGTAGAGTTTGATTTTGTTTAGATTGACATTTTGTTCCATGCCACAATGGCACACTAATTACATTGATAAGAATTTCTATTTTGGAAATAGGATGGAGGGTGAAAGATTGGATTGTGGGGATACACCTAATAGTTGTGTCTTATTTTAATATTTACCATCCAATAATTTAGTTGTTCGATTGTTAATTACATAATTATATATGTCTATAATGTTGGCAGATGAGAATTCTCTAGTTGGTGGATGAAAGATGTTTGTAAGGATGGTGATCCATATTGGCATTCACCATCCACTATTGATGTTGATGTGCTAGTATTAATATAGGAATTTAGGGGATCATATTAGATTGTTTTTGTTATAAGAGAAATGAAACCATCATTATTGAGTAAGTTTTAATGAAAAAGATGAAATTGGAAAATTTACATTTAAAAATAGAGGATATCTTATCTTTTTTCTCAAATGCATCAAGTGAATAAGGATAAATAAATTCCTAGCTTTGTGTGTGGATCATGTATGATAACACTATAAATAGATAACTCATCCAAAATCTATTGAAGACCTCATGCTAGAGAGATAATATTGTACTAGGACTAGGATTGATCATTGGTTATTGATTGTTTTGGAGTTTTGTTAAACAATTATATATGCAAGAATTTTAGCAATTTGAAATCTTATTATGTATGTATGTGTTTATGATTGCACGAGTTACCACAATGGATAGTAGGGAAAGGGATTTGAAGCATCTCAGATTTTTTAAGAAACTTCTGTAAAATTATCGGTGGGTTGCATTAATAAAAAAATATACTTTATCATGATGGATTCACTAAAACAAACAAAGAAAAAAATTCATTATCCACATACTAACCACCATGAGTTAGAATTCTCAAAAATATAAAATACATAAATAGATTTATGTGAGATTTGAAAAAATGATAATATGAATTATGATATATGTACTAATTACAAGTGCAATCCCTACACTCTCCATATCCATGAGAGTTGCATTGAATTTGGAGTGAAGGAAGTTTATGTAAATGTAAATTCTTTCACTTCATCCTCTCTCCACTCACAATTCTTGTCTTGTGGGAAAGATAAATAAAGAACTGAAGGAATTACACATATCCCCCATACTGGGATGCTAAAAACACTTATTGACAGAATATATATATTTTTACTTTCGATTACCTTATATATATATATATATATATATAAAGTCGATATACCTTCACGGTTCTTATAAATGGATCTCCTTCCACTGCATTCCTCTCTTACAGGGGCCTTCAATAGGGGTTCCCTTTATCCCCCTTTATTTTCCTCATTGTTGCATAAGGGTTGAGCAAGTTAATCAGTCATGCTCGAAGGAGAGGTCTTATCAAAGGATTAAAAAATACTACATCAGAAATCCTTACTCACTTGTTTTTCATTGATGATGTGATTATTTTTGGTGCAGGGTCAATACATGAGTTTAAAGCTTGGAGAGATAGCCTACAATCCTTTTGTGAAATAAGTGGAATGCCAATTAATTTGGGTAAATCAATTTTTTTCAATGAATTGCAGGCGGAAGTCAAGATTAAATTAAAGAAAATTATCCCCTTTACATGCAATAATATCAATTCAGGGATCAAGTATCTTAGGCTCAAACTTAAAACAAACTCCTACTCCTTTGAATATTGGTTATGACTCATAAAACAATTCAAGCAATTGGGCTCACTATTGGCTCCCTAAAGGAGGAAGGCTGGTTTTGTTTAAATAAGTTATCAACATTATTGTAGTGTATTAGGAAGCTATTTCCAAAATACTAAAAGGTATTCTCTATAGGATAAGGAAAATATCATTTTAGTTCCTATGGATGGGGTGAAGGGTCACATGAGGTATATCTTTAGTAAAGTAGTCTCTCATTTCTATGCCAAAGGAGCTTGGTAGCTGGGGAATTAAACATATCTTCTGGTTCTACAAATATTTAGAAGAAAAATGTGGAGACTTGTTGATAATCAAATGTTATGGGTATGAGTCCTATCTTCAAATTATTTTCCTAGTTTGTCATTTGTGGAATGGCTTAGGTCGCAAAGAATTCATGGGTAAATTTTCAATAGGGTGGAAATCTATGATATAAGCATTTCCATTTATTGGAGTTTGGTTAGCATGGTAAGTAGTTAATGGGGAAAATGTTAGAATTGAAGAGGATCCATGGGTTAATTTGGGTCCGGTTTTCAAGCTTTCTGAGGATTTGGTGGAAGTATTACACGACATAGGGATATAATCTATTTGGGATGCTCAAGTGAGGGATTTCAACTGTGTTGGGTGAAGTGCATGGGAATCTGTAAAAATAATGGATTTAGAGAGGACAAAAAAGATGAATGGGAGGTCTATACATGTCTTATGACTTCAAATATTATCAAGCTAAATGAGGAGGAGGAATATTCTCTGAGTTGGGTGAGAAACAAGAAGTCATGGAATTACACAGTGAAGCTGGGATATCTTTCATTAGCAAAGATATCATTAGAGGGTGTAAATAAATGGTGGTGGCCTTATGTATGGAGGGTCAATGCTCCAATAAAGGTAAATATTCTAATGTGGCTATCGCTTGAAAATAAAGTTATTACATGATATAATGGGATAAAGAGGGGATGTATAGGGTCCAATCGTTGTTCTCTATGAAAGGTCGATGAAGAGACAACTCATCATATATTTATCTCTTTCTCTTTCACATAGAAGGTGGTGGTAGAAGCTTTAGTTTCTCTAAATATTCATACCTAGGTGTTGTAAGATGAAATCAATGTATGGCTAAAAAAATGGAAGGATGTTGTCAACAACAAGAATATTTCCTCATTTCCGTTCTTCACAATTTATTTCATCTGGTGGGAAAGAAATGTAATTATTTTCGAGGATAATTTTATTCCTTCAGGGTTATAGTTGGTTTGGTTGTGAAGCTAGTAAAATGATTAAAGCATGAGGAAAAAATCCCCAAGATTAAGAACATAATCATGCATTATTTAGATAGAGGCACTCCTTGGGGTATTTTGATGGGGGCTGTGAAGGACACCCACTGTGATATGGAGCATGATATGTGTTATTTATTTTCGAAACAAATTTATTTAAAATCCAATACACACAAGGGATTGGACCTAAAACTAAAGAAGAGTTATCATCTCTGTGGGAATTTATTTATGTGGTAAACTAATTGAACTTGAGAAAATTTCATATTCTAGGGGATTCAAAGGTTGTTATAGACTAGGTCAATGGAAAGTATTTGTTGTAGGTGGTGAGTCTCAAGCCATTGTTTTCATAGATTCTCTCATTCATATTAGAACTGGAGTGGTTTTCATGTTGTCATATTTACATGGAGCTCAAATTTGATGCATAAAAGTTATCAAAGGAATATCTCATGCCGGTTGACAATACTTTTGATTTTTAAGAATTCTATGAAGGACAACCCTTGGGGGATATGTCTTTTCTTTTATAGACTTAACGTCATCTATGTTTCTCAGTATCTAATGTAAGGAATAAAAGAAACATGGGCAATATTTTTATGAAGAAATATTATGTATAGGAAGAAAATCAACAAAAAATTTTAAGAGATGGTCAATCCTAAGAGGGACAGAGATATGTATATTCTACTTTTATTTTGGAATATAAGTTTTTTTCTTTTCTTGAAAAAAAAGTTGATATAAAAATATTTTACTTAAAGTGGAAATTGGACATTGAAATATTTTATTTATGGGTGACATTGAAATATATATTTTTTATTAATAATTTTATTAAATGCCACATGTCAACTCCATGTTGAGAATGGAACGAATTACCCAGCTCCCTCATACTGGGTTGTGGAAAGTGCCACTCGACGAAAAAATGAAATTAAATTAAGAACAAAGAAATGTACACATATTTACCTACTTGTGATTAAATTGACCATTAAATGTTCAATCTACTACCTTCCACTTCTAAACCATCTATACCAAAGGAGTCGTGATGTGGGGATTGCACCCACTACAATATGCCTTCTAAATAACCATGTTTCGGTTGCAACAAGTTGCAAATTCCCCAGACCACTAAATTGGAGATTATTGAATAACTGTCTCATTTCTAATATTTTTTATCGTAACAATTCTAAATGTATGTACCCATCACAATCAACAAAGAAACTAATCATCGCACTAATTCCATGAACTTCAATTATTGCTTTCTAATTGATGAAAAGTTTACAATAAAGCATTATACACTAAACCAATATACAATTATGAATGTCATGTATCCATCACGATCAACATAGGAACTAATCATTGTACTAATTCCATGAACTTTAGTTATTTCCTATTAATTGATGAAAAGTTTATAGTAAAGCATTCTACTCTAAACCAATCTATCTTTATTTTGAATACAGAAACTTCAAAATTGATTGAAACTTAATTAAAATTAAAACACAGGTTTGAGTGATTAAATCACTTATAGATAATGATTGCTCCAACAAATCATCAATGATGTTGCTCATCAAATTCATATATGTCAGGCCAAGGATCCTTCTTCAACAATATTTATTGCACATCTCTAATGTGATAGTGTTGGGGTTTTCATCAACTTATGTCAAGTTGTTCACTAATGCCCATGCCCCCTTCAACTGTATTTCTCTAAAATGGAGCTCACATGTGTGAACTCGGGACCCATCGACAATCCTTGATGCTTAGAAAAAAATTCCACTTACACTTTGACCTTGTTGTCAATGAAATCATCATTTATTATGACATATTTTGTTATGGGATTAGCTTGAGTTTATTATAAGTACCATTTCTTTAGTGGAATGATATTATTTTAATTTGTTTGTTTGTTTAAGATGTATCACGTTGTCTTTCTCTTACTCTTTCTATTCATTTCATCAACTCTTCATGCATAGACATATTTGAATTTCATTTAATCCAATACATTGAGGGTTGATTCTTTAATTCGACATATGTCCTCAAAGGCCACTATGTGATATCCTAGGAGATATGGATCAATAAGGGCTTAATAATGATAATGATCTAGGTTCCCTATCCAAATGAAAGACTCCTTTCTCTAAAAGAAAGTGTAGGTTCAAATTTGAAGGAGGCCACCAATTTCCCAATGTAGATATGTCATATGGTGTAACAACCCTTGACCGCTACAACACAAAAACAACGTACAACTAGTAACACTTTTTTTAAAGCATTGGGGAAATAACGTCAACAATAAAGTCATATCGACATATAAACATAAAACACATAATGTGTTAGCACATCATGAAGCTTGAATAAATCTATGAACATTTACTCAGATAAAAATATAATGACTATCCTCCCATCCTACAAATCATAAGTGAAAGAGATCTAATGTCTACCTCAATCATACACTAAAATTTAATGGCGCAAAAGGTGGTTAGTCCAATATTCATTGATAAATATATAACACAAGTAAAGATGGGGATCCATAATTCATTAATACATAAAATCTAATTGCGCACATGTATAAAATCTAAAACTCAATTATGAACATAATCCATTTGCGCAAGAGTATGATAATCATCAATCATCCATCTAAAATATTGGAATTCAAGTGCATCACCTAACAACAAGATAACCACATATCTAATCGCAAGCAATACTAACAAGGTAACCCAATATTGAACTATTTACTGTCAACTCAATAATGGAAACCAATAATAAAGAAATAAATTAATACCTAAAATTCATTAAGAAGCAACCATTCCCTTTTCTTATAAGATGCAACCTAAATTAATAAAAAAATTCTTGACCCAAAAGGTAAATCTAACCACAGTCACTTTTTGATTATTATTTTAAGTACGTCTAAAGGATATTGAACATCCCCTCTTCTCAAATAACAAGTTATAGTTAATGATAACAAATTACATACACCCTTTTCATTTTCCAAGTGATAATCTAAAGGAAATCTCTATAACACTTCTCCTTATTTTAAGGATAACACCCCAAGTATGCCTTAATTCCTTAAAGTGCAAAATCTATGTCAACAATCATAAATAACACAACATGTTACTAAGTGAAATTGGATTATAGAAAAGAGTGTAACAATTATTCTCGCAACCTCTAAAACACACACTCTCTATTTATCTAAGTCTTAAATTAATAGAAACCTGCCACAATAATTCAGAATTGATATAACCTTATTTACTTAAACACACTCACTTAAGAACACTCTTTATAATATCCAAGTCTTATATCAATAATAAATCAGAACTGATATGAACTTATTTACTAAAACATATTTACTTAACACACTCTCTATAACAACTAAGTCTTAAATTAATGGTAAATCAAAATTGAAATAAACTTAATTACTAAAACCTACTTACTGAAACACACTTTCTATATTATCTCAGTCTTAAATTAATACTGGCAATGAGTTTGTCATTAAAGGTTGGGCATGAGCATTAAGGCTCTGAATGCAAGCAAGGGAAGGAAAAATTCAGTAAGTTGCGCATGGGCATCAAGGGAAGGAATACAACAAGGAAATAAATATGCCATTAAAGCTGAGCGTGAAGGAGTTTAAGGCTATGATTACAAATGCAGGGAATGCCAGTAAAGCTGAGTTGTAAGAGCATTTTTTTTTCATTCAACAAGATTGTTATCTCCCTCTCTGCGAAGATGCAAGGAATCCACGGGTTTCACAATGTGTACAAATAGTTATGAGATGGAATGCTTGGCCTCTTTACACATACAAAAACACAAAGGTTGCAGGGGTAAAACCCTAGATTCAAGACAATGGCACTGGGGAAAAAGGAGATGCACCTGGCGTCGAGAAGACGCAGAGGAAACAATTTCAATTTAAAAAAAGAAGAAGTTGCAACTGCCTGAGGAGGGTTTGTGTTTGCATGAGCATGATCATGATCAATCAAATTTGCAAATCTTGTAAAAATCTCCACTAAGAATTATTTAAATGAAATCAAAATTTAAAAAGATAGATGATGGTTTGAATAAGAAAGTTAACTAAAAGTTTTCTACATCTTCTAGAAACCATTTCGATGACCCTTTTTAAATAAAGACACGTGTACATATTAATAAAAAGCTTAAGCGTTTTATTCAAAACACAAATGGTTATGTAGTGGTTCCACAAAAAGTATCCCAACTCTGAAATAGAACCAATAGACATAACAAACATAATAGGTAGAGAATTCCCAACAACATGAGGAAGTAGACTACATAGAATATGTACACAAAATGTGCTTAACTACATCATCCAATGCCATGAAATAAGTGAAATACCCGTGGATACAAGTAATTGATGAACAATGATAGGTATATATATATAACTGCGAAAAAATTTAAAAATGAAAATATATACCTTCTAAGGGCTGAGTGAAAAGATAATGTAGAAGTGAAAAAATAAACCATCCAACAAGTCACAACTCCCATGAAAATATATGATACCAAATAAATTTTCACGAGAGATTCTAACTTTAACTATACATAACTCTCCCTGCCTCACCCGACATTAAACATAATGGATATCTTAAAGTTTGGATTGAAAAATAGGGATAAGTAGTAAAGAACATTTGAGGGAGGTGGGCATTGTGAATAAAATTCAGTTTTAACACTCAGTTGAACCTTCCTGAGGAACGAACTTCACTTTGGTCTCTAGATCAATAG
>JASDQU010370684.1:140706-158119 GCA_032191745.1 Picea mariana | reverse complement strand
TGTTTTCAATTAAGAAATTCTTAACTGCTTCTTAGTTGAATTTATCTTTCTCATCTTTTCTTTTGTCCATCATTTAAGCTACTAAAAGATCCAGTGAGTATATTATCTCACCCTGTGAAAGTCTTCTTTATCGTTTCTGGTTGTATTTCATATTTATTTAAACACAGACCCCATAGCCCAATGGATGTGTAGACTGTCTCAACCAATTTAAAAAACACTTTGACAACAAAACCTACCTATCTTTTTACCTAGCCTAACATCTAAAGCTATAAACAAAGCTAAATCATATAGAGAGATCCCTCTCTGAAGCTGGAAGGGCTAGATCCCAGCTTTAAAAGTGGTTGGATAAAGTTACCTTTGTAGATTTCTTGTTTTTTCAACCTCTAGGAAATTTACCAAGTGCTAACAAATACTTGAACAAAATTTTCCAAGTATTCACGGAACACCCCATTCATCAAGCTCATGAATACCCCTGGGGTGTTTGTCAGTCCAAATGGTAAAATAGTAAACTCGTAATGTCCAAACCTAGTCTTAAATGCGGTCTTAGGAATGTCTTCCTCCTTGATTCATAACTGGTGATACCCTGATATCAAGTCTATCTTCGAGAACACCGTTAGTCCCTTCATCTGATCAAACATATCGTCTATCCTTGGAAACAAATACTGGTTCTTGATCATTTCCTTGTTCAATTGATGGTATTCAATGCAGAGTCTCCACGACCCATCCTTCTTCCATATGAAAATAATAGGCACACCCCATGGTGACACACTTGGACGTATAATTCCTACGTCCAACAAATCCTTCAGTTTCATTTTCAACTCCTGTAATTCAGGGGTCGACATATGATAAGGCATTCTTTCTATCAGTTTAGTTCACGATTTTAGGTCAATGGTAAATTCCAATTCCCTCTCTGATGAAAACCCTGGTAACTCCTCTGGGAAGACATATACAAATTATCGTACTACCGGAAGGTCTTCTATCCCTTCTGCCATGACCTTTTCATTCAACGTAAGGATCACATATAGCTTGCATCCCTTGTGCATGCTCTTCCATAGCTATATGGAAGAGATGAACCTTAGGGAAACTCCTTGGTTCCTACCTAAAATGACACGTCCATGTCCCTCATTGTTGACCAAAATCAATCATTTAGTCTTACAGTTCAGTATCGCCTCATGTGATTCCAACCAATCCATACTGATCACAACATCATAAGATCTTAATATCATGATGTACAGGTTTTCCTTCATGAAAAATTATCTGAGGTTAAGGATACAACCCACAACCTTTCCTCCAACCTTCTGTTTGGCTCCCAAAGCCATTTCTATGTATCTAAACTCATCCTGTTCGACTGCCTTTACCTTAATTATTTTTATCATTGCACCATAAATAAAGCTCTTTGTAGCACCTAGATCTATCAAAATACTAAGGGTCTAGTCAGCAATGGTACTTGACGTCTTGAGCACAGTAGGTTGGTGCTCGGCCTGACGGTTATTCACCATTGCATGAATCCAATGGGCCTTGCCCAAATCTCCTACGGTAGTGGGTCTGGCTGATCTAGCTGCTCTGGCCCTCTCAACTGGGAAGTCACACTGGTAATGTGGCTCTCCACATGTCCAATACCCTGTCTTCGGTCCAGTACTCTTGGTCCCCGAAGTAGAAGATGGCAACCTTCCATCTTGGAACCTTGGTATGTTCTTCTGAACAGACTTGAACTGCTGCTACTGTTGAGGTTGATGTTTTTGTCCCCTATAGGGAGTGCGTAGTAGAGGCGCTAGTCTCTATGGTGTAGTGAATCTAGATCCTCTCAGAGTGCCTCGATACCCTGGTGGATGTCTAACTGGTTTCTGATGATGTTGTGCACCAGATATCGCTTGTCTTGTCGTTCTCGTCAGAGTCCTTCTCTGAGCCCTGCTGATGAGTTCCTCCTCAACTATAAGGGCCTTCTGGAAAACATCGTGCAACGTCTAAGGGATTAAAATCCTCACTTTCGCACGAATGCTGACATTAAGACTGAACATGAATTTTTTGACCTTAATCTTCTCGGTATTCAGGTGCAGAGCATACCGAAGCAACTCCATGAAATGAGCCTCGTACTCAGGCATCGTATGGCCACCCTGTTGCAAGGCATTGATCTAATTGAGATGATGCTCAATGAATTCATCAGACAGATAACTCTCCCAGGACCGCTCCTCGAACAATTCCCATGACACGTCTTCAACGACCATGTTCAATTGTGGTATGAGCATCTTCCACCATAGAAGAGGGCTCCCCTTTAGCTGAAATACTGCCATGCGGACCTTCATGTTGGAGGTATAGTTTATAAGTGCAAATCACATTGCCATATTCTCCAACCATGCCTCGGTGGGTGCATTTTCCATTGAACCAAAGAACTCGGGAAACTTTACCTTCTCGAGTTCTCGGTGAACGCTACTAGTACCGACTGGGGTGTGTGGTGGACCATCAAGGGGTGCCGACACCCTAGCCACATCTCTATCCAAATGGCCGATCACAGCCTCTGACATCCTCTGAAAGGACCTCATCAACCCAACCAGATCTCCCACAACTATCTATTCTTGTCCGATAACTTGTTCTTATCCTTGGGGGTTAGACCCCTCGGGTGTGGATGATACTGGAGGCATCGTGCCTCCTTCCCTAGCACCCCGTTGTCTTCCTCCATGATGTCCTCTAACCATGATTACCTGCAAGGATACAAATCAATTTAATTAGTGACATTTTCTAATCAAGAATATGTTTAGTGGAAGTCGTGATGATCCCAAGTTGCAGGTCGAATCGGCTTTGATACCATATGTAATAGCCCTTGACCGTTACAACACAAAAACAATGTACAATAGGTAACAAATTTTTTTTTTAAATCATTGGGACAATAACGTCAAAAACAAAGTCATAGCGACATATAAACATAAAGCACATAGTGTGTTAGCACATCATGAAGCTTGAAGCAATTTACGAACATTTACTCAAATACAAATATAATGACTATCCTCCCATTCTACAAATCATAAGCGCAAGAGATCTAATGTCTACCTCAATCATACACTAAAATTTAATGGTGCAAAAGGTTGTTAGTCCAATATTCATTGATAAATATATAATGCAAGTAAAGATGGGGATCCATCATTCATTAATACATAAAATCCAATTGCGCATGGGTCTAAAATCTAAAACTCAATTATGAACAGAATCCATTTGCGCAAGAGTAAGATAATCATCAATCATCCATCTAAAATATGGGAATTCAAGCACATCACCTAACAACAAGATAACCGCACATCTGATCGCAAGCAATACTAACAAGGTAACCCAATATTGCACTATTTACTCTCAACTCAATAATGGAAACCAATAATAAACAAATAACTTAATACCTAAAATTCATTAAGAAGCAACCATTCCCTTTTCTTATAAGATGCAACCTAAATTAATAAAAATATTCTTAACCCAAAAGGTAAATCTAACCATAATCCCTTTTCTATTATTATTTTAAGTACGTCTAAAAGATCTTGAACATCCCCTCCTCAAATAACAAGTTATAATTAATGATAAAAAATTACATATACCCTTTTCATTTTCCAAGTGATAATCTAAAGGAAATCTCTATAACACTTCTCCTTATTTTAAGGATAACACCCCAAGTAGGCCTTAATTCCTTAGAGTGAAAAATCTATGTCAACAATCATAAATAACACAACATGTTGCTAAGTGAAATTGGATTATAGAAAGGAGTGTAACAATTATTCTCACAACCTCTAAAACACACACTCTCTATTTATCTAAGTCTTAAATTAATAGAAACTTTCCACACTCATTCAGAATTGATATAACCTTATTTACTTAAACACACTCACTTAAGCACACTCTCTATAACCTCTAAGTCTTAAATTAATAGTAAATAAAAATTGAAATAAAATAATTACTAAAACCTGCTTACTGAAACACACTTTTTATATTATCTCGGTCTTAAATTAATACTAGCAGTGACTCTGTCATTAAAGGCTGGGTGTGATCATTAAGGCTCTGAATACAAGCAAGGGAAGGAAAAATTCAGTAAGCTACGTGTGGGTGTCAAGGCTAAAATTACAAAAAAGAAAGAAATATGTCGTTAAATATGAGCATGAAGGCATTTAAGGATCTGATTATAAATGTTGGTAATGTCAGTAAAGTTGAGTTGTAAGGGCATTCTTTTTTGAGTCAACAAGACTGTTATCTCCCTCTCTGTGCAGACGCAAGGCATCCACGGGTTTCAAACTATGTATGCACAGTTATGAGATGAAACTCCTGGCCTCTTTACACATACATAAAAACAAAGGTTGCAGGCGTAAAACCCCATATTAAGGACAATGACACTAAGGAAAAAGGAGACGCACCAGACGTCGAGAAGACGCAGAGGAAACAATTTCATTTTTCTTTTTTTTAATTCTCAACTACGTGAGGAGGGTTTTTGTTCGCATGAGCATGAGCATGACCAATCATATTTGCAAATCCTGTAAAAATTTCCACTAAGAATTATACAAATGAAATCAAAATTTAAAAATCTAGATGATGGTTTGAATGAGAAAGTTAACTAAAAGTTTTCTGCAGCTTCTGGCAACCGTTTGGATGACCATTTTTGTACAAAGACACACGTACATATTAATAAAAAAAAAAGATGAAGCATTTTATTCAAAACAAAAAGGGTTATGTAGTGGTTCCACAGAAAGTATCCCAACTATGAAATAGAACCAACAGACATAACCAACATAATAGGTAGAGAATTCCCAACAACATGAGGAAGTAGACTACAAAGAAGATGTACAACTGTAAAAAAATGTGCTTAACTACATCATCCAATGCCATGAAAGTAGTGAAATCCTTGTGGCTATAGGAAATTGATGAACAATGATAGGTATATATATAACTGCAGAAAAATTAAAAAATGAAAATATATACCTTATAAGGGCTGAGTGAAAAGATAACGTAGAAGTGAAAAAATAAACCATCTAGCAAGTGACAACTCCCATGAAAATATATGATACTAGAGAACTTTCCACGAGAGATTCTAACTGTAACTCTATGGAACTCTCCCTGCCTCACTCGACATTAAGCGTAATGGATATCTTAAAGTTTAGATTGAAAAATAGGGATAAGTAGTAAAGCACATTTGAGGGAGTTGGGAATTATGAAGAAAATTCAGTTTTAACGCTCAGTTGAACCTTCTTGAGGAACGAAATTCACTTTGGTATCTAGATCAATAGAGTATCCTTTCAGGAAAAAAAAAGATACCAAAAAGAATCGAAAAAAAAACAAAACAGGGCTCTTTTACAAGCAGTCTTTGACATAATACTGTAACCAAGCACGTAAATTTAAAACACAAAACAATCAAATACAACAGGGTAACCCCTCGCATAGAACTAAGGAACGTTGGTGAAGGGTTAAACCTCCATGATAGGAGTATCGTAAAAAGGGTTTCGCATATCGTCGTGGGAGTTATTGGTAATCTTCGCAGAAGGATTTAGGAACAGATGCGTTGAAAAAGGTTTGAAAACCAAATGCAAAAAGTCGGAAGAGTACGCAACTAAGGCTGGGTGAAGGGCACAAGGATCAAATAAAAAGGGGATAAAGGAACCCTTAAATTCACACACAAATCCAGAAACCAATGCCACTTCCATCTACATAAAAATCTACATACAGAGATTTAAATACTTTACAATGAAATTTTTTGAAACGTGAAACTTAACCGATGGTTGGAGAATCCGAAGTGGTTGTCCCGCACTTGTGCCCCATCCATATCTTGCTTGTTAACCGCTGATACCTCACCGGTACCTCCCAGCCAACACTAGGGGTACTCTTCTCCCCCCTGAGCCCCCCGAGCCGCAAAGGGGCCACACACACAACCAGAGAAAGCTAGCTCCCAGCTCACCTCGCAAGGTCGAGCTACCACTCTCTATCTGAACTGGGTATCCCAAGTCCCATAAGAAAAATCAGTTAAGAGTAAAATACGACAGCATAACCTTAAACATACTAGACATGATCCATTCTCCTCCCTTGCCATTTCTTTTATAGAGTTTTCTTAGTGACTAGTTTCCCATATGCACATTGATTTTTTTCATAAAATTTTTATTAGGAATATTCTCCCCCATACACTTGTCATCGGATCCCTTAGTTTTGCGAGAAATTTATTTATTTAATTTAATTTGCCAATTTCCCTCACCCACCTAAAAGCGTTCCTAAAAATGCTCCTCGATGTCCCTTTATTCCCTTACATTCCCTTAATGAATTACGTCTTTCTTAAATCTTAGTTGAGTTCGAAATTATAAATTTCTCTAGACTAGATTCCCTTCTATGTTCCACATTCCTTTTGTATTTAAGTTTCCCCATTTGGTTTAAGTTCTAAATTAACAATTTTGTACTTAGCCAACAATTAATCTTTTAAATAATTTATTCCTCCATTCATTTTTAAATTTAATTTTCACCCTCATTTTCTTCACCCCCTTTTTGTTACTTTCTTAATTAAATTTTAGTTCTCATGACCTACTAAGACCTAGTCTTTAAGTTTGGTCATTACACGATCTTATATGGGGTAATCTATCAGTACTACTCTCCAAGAGAGAATTACATGTATAAAAGACGAGACAATAAATATAAGGTGATTCCCTAATCCGTTCTGAAGAAAACCCCATATGAAATATTTACAATGGGGGACTTTGGCATTGTTAAACACGTTGGTAATGTTATTGAATTTGAGAATGGTGAAATTCATTTGCATGGATATTTAGTGGTCAATAACCATCTAAAGTTATAGGGATTTTGGTGTAGCGTATTGGTGGAATTGGTGGCCTCCTTCAGATTCAAACCTACACTTTCTTTGAGAGAAAGAAGTCTCCAATTTGGATATGGAACCCTGATCATGATTATTATTTAGCCCCTATGAATCCAAAAATCCTAGAATATCACATAGCATTCTTTGAGGATTTTTCTTGAAATAAAGAAGCTACCCTCAGTTTATTGGATTTAGTGAAATTCAAATTTGTCTATGCATAAAGAGTTGATGAAATAAATAGTAGGAGTAAGAGAAAGACAAAGAGATACATATTAAACAAGCAAACAAATTACAATAATACAACACTATTAAAGAAATGGTACTTACTTATAATAAAGTTATGTTAATCTCATAACATAGTACACCATAGGCAATGGTGATTCCATTGACCACAAAGCCATATTTTAAGTGGCAATTTTTTTAAAGGATCAAGGATTGATGATGAGTCCCAATTTCACGCATGTGAGCTCCATTTTGGAGAAATACATTTGAGGGGGCATGGGCATTAGTGAACAACTTGACATGAGTAAATGAAACACCCCCAATATGAACACATTATAGACTATGCAATAAATATAATTGGGGAAGGATCCATCACCTATCATCTGTTAATTCGATGTCCAACATCATTGATGATTTTTTGGAGCAATCATCATCTATAAGTGCTTAAATAATTTAAACCATTGTCTTCGATTTAATTAAGTTTCAATCAAGTTTGAATTTTATTTATTTAAGAGAAATATAGATTGGTTTAGTGTAGAACAGTTTACTGTAAACTTTTCATCAATTAAAAGGAAATAATTGAAGTTCATGGAATTAGTGTGATGATTAGTTTCTTTATTGATCATGATGGGTACACAACATTCAGAATTGTAGATTGGTTTAGTGTCAAATGATTTACTGTAAACTTTTCATCAATTAACTGACAATAACTAAAGCTTTTGGAATTAGTATGATGATTAGTTTCTCTATTGGCCCTGATGGGTGCATAACATTCAGAATTGTTGCAATACAAAAGTTTAGAAATTGAACAGTTATTCAATAATCTCCAATTTAGTTGTATGGGGAATTTGCAACTTGTATTTTCCACAAGCTAAGGGAGATGTGTAATTCCTTCAGTGCTTAACTTGTCTTTCCCACAATCTGAGGATTGTGAGAGTGGAGAGAGGATGCAATGCAAGCATTTACGTTTACAAAAACTTCCTTCACACCAAATTCATTGAAACTCTCATGGATATGGAGAATGCAAGGATCAAACTCGTAATTAGTGCATATATATCATAATTCATATTAGACTTTTTCCAAAGCTCACATAAATCTATTTATATAGTTTATATTTTGGAAAATTTTAACTCGTGGCAATCAATATGTGGATATTGAATTTTTTTCTTCATTTGTTTTAGTGAAGCAATAGTGATAAAGTATATTTTGTTATTAATGCAACCCACAAATAATTTTACATAAGCTACTCCAAACTTTGAGACGCTCTAAATCCATTTCCTTACTATCTATTGTGGTAACTCAAGAAGTCATAAACACATACATACATAATAATATTTCAAATCACCAAAATGCATGCATATATAATTGTACAACAAAAATTCCAAAAAAATCAATAACCAATGATCAATCCTAGTCCTGGTACAATATTATCTTTGTAACAATAGGTCTTCAATAGATTTTGGAAGACTTCTCTATTTATATTATTACCATACATGATCCACACATGAAGCTAGGAAGTGTTTTCTCTCTCTTCACTCAACACATTTGAGGTAGAAGGTATGTTATCCTTTGTTTTGAAATGTGAAATTTCCAATTTCCTCTTTTTCATTAAAAATTACTCAACAATGATGACCACAATTCTCTTATAAAAAGCATTTTGATCTGATCCCCTCAATGCCTATATTAATACTATCACATTTGCATCAATAGAAGATGGTGAATACCAATATGGATCACCATTTATATAGACATCTCTCATCCACCAACTAGACATTTCTCATCCGCCAATCATATAGACATCTCTAATTATGTAATTAAAAATTGAACAACTGAATTATTGGATGGTGGAGATTAAAAGAAGACACAATTATTGGATGTATTCCCTCCATCCAATCTTGCACCCTCCATCCCATTTCCAAAATAGAAACACCTATAGATGTAATTAGTGTGTCATTTTGGCATGGAAAAAATGTCATTATAAATAAAATCAAACTCTATAGTTGAGAAGTCAAATTTGTTCATTGAGTAGACGCATTAAGTTATTATGTATAGATATTGTGACAAAAAATAGTGAGCATTAATAGAAAGAGAAAAAATGCTCCCATTGCATCCAAATGTTGCTATTATGTGGATTTATTACATGAGTGTTACAGTGGTTTAGTAGCATTTCTAGGATCAACCACATGCATGCTCACCCTACCATTGTAAGAATTATGTGGAAATATGCATGCTCATTATGCGTACAAATGTTATTCTTTAAAAAAAAAAAATCAATTTCAATTTTATCACAATATAACTTCAAAAATAATGACTTTAAGTTTAAGAAACAAGGTGGTGATGCACAAAGATAAACATGCTCTGAATTTTTATCCTATAAATTTTTTAATGTCATTATCTAATAATAAATGTGGAGCTAACTAACAAACAAACAATGCTTTTCTTACATGGCTCAGTAGTCATTATTATTGATGATCACTTTTAGCTTTCCATAGAAGTTTTTATTATTCAAAAATCAAACATTGTCTTACACTTCTTTTGGATCTCCAACTCCATACAACAATGCAATTATGCTTTCTCTATGTTTACACACATAGAGCATATTATTGTGTGCAATCCATATGTCAAACAAACACATTTCAATACTTAAAATTAAAGTTTTTTATCAACATGAGATGTGATGATTATGACCAACGAGGTCTAGGGTAGGGTCAAGGGTATTACACATTCTAGGCCTCTAGTACCATCTTCTAAATGAGTTCACATGGTATACATATTGGCAAGTACAATGACATGTTTGGTTTCAAGATTACTTATTTGTGTTGTCACAAAATACTTAAAATTAAAGTTTATTATCAACATGAGATGCGATGATTATGACCAACGAGGTCTAAGGTAGGGTCAAAGAGTATTACACATTCTAAGCCTCTAGTACCATCTTCTAAATGAGTTCACATGGTATACATATGAGTTCACATGGTATACATATTAACAAGTACAATGACATGTTAAATAAATTGATTTCAAGATTACTTATTTGTGTTGTCACCAAAATAAAGTGGTTTCAAGATTACTTGTCACAAAAATAAAGTGGTTTCAAGATTATTTATTTGTGTTAATCACAACCATCACAAAATTAAGTTCAAGAAATATGCATTCAAAAAAATGCAATAAGCATATTTATGTTTGTTGACTCTATTTATTTCAATAATTCATGTGTTGTGACTGCAACATTATAATATGTCTATAAACATTTTAACAGGACCATTCTGCCCATTTTCACATATCTCTTTTGTTGGAGACATCATAAAACAATTTCAGAGTGTTTAAGAGTATTGACACATGGGTTATTATTAATGTGTTGCTCTTCTATTTTGTTGAATAAATGTGAAAATAATAAATATAAAAATGTGAAATTAAGGTTATTATTAATGTGTTGCTCTTCTATTTTGTGATGAATAAATGTGAATAATAAATAAATAAAATGTGAAATTAGTGTAGATTCCAATTTAACTAATTATAAATACAAAAATCAAATCAATAAACTTATAAAATTGTATAGTTCAATAAGTTTCATCTTCATATCAAAAATACCATAAAATAGGCATTTATAATTGCATTTCAACATATCTGAGATCTACCATAAAATAGACATTTATAATTTTATTACAAATGTTGAAGTATTATTAAATTTAGTCCATGAAATTCAATCATAGGTCATTTTTTAATTATCATAATAATATTATGATGCCACTTTATTTATGTACCTCCGAAACCGATAAATCATCGTAAATTGGATTCTAACCCTAAATGGGTTGCATCTACTTTTCTCCTTGAATATTACTGAAAAGCATAAACAACCTAACAAATGTAATCATGCGGGTAATCCTAATTGTTAGGATTAGGGAAAAGTTTTTCTTAAGTGTGATGTAAAAAACATTTCCTCATAATTATAAAGTTGAATGTTGTTCTCCTTAAATATTAATGAAAATCCTAACAAATGCAATCATGCATGTAATTGTTAGGACTAGGGAAAAGTTTTTCTTAAGTGTGATGTAAAAAACATTTCTTCATAATTATTATAAAGTTGAATGTTTTTAAAAGTAATGGGTATTTTTTCAAACATAACCCCTTGTATACAACCTTAATACTATTCAATATTATAATTCTTTTAATTATGTTCCATTTTCATAAAAAAAATTATATCCCATTTTTATAAATCTTGTTTCCTTTATACAGTAGAGCTTTGTTGTTATTTCTCTTATTTTATGTTCATTGAAATTTATAATATGTTTAAAACAAAATTTAAAAAAATTATGTTCATTGAAATTTATAATATGTTTAAAATAAAATTAAAAAAATCGATACACACTCCTTTTTAAGGTCAAATACTAGAACAATAATCTCAACGCTTATTACACATGGATATGCATCCTTCACTAAAATATTATATTATAGGTTGGCTTTTTACAAGGTGTTCATTATTGTTACTTTTATTTAGTGTCTAAATAGAGTAAAGGGAGTGGAAGATATATTATTATTTTTTATTTTTAAGGTGAAAAAAGATATATTAATATTTTTTATTTTTAAGGTGAAAAATGTTTTGATTATATATGTTAATAATAATTGAATAAAAAAATTAACATAGTATTTTATAATTTTAATTTTTTTTAGCTATATATTATTTATATAATAAAATTGTAATAAATAAGAATTAATTTTGATAGTGAAAAGGAAGGTATCCTCTTTTTAAGAGGATTTATAGAAATCACAACATAGCTAATGACATTGAATTTAATCAAAAGTTGTGGAAAAGATCAAGTGGATTTATACTTATTTCCCCTATCAAATTTATGATTTTTAAAATTGAAAAATTAATCAATAAAAATTATAACTATCTTGATAGGGGCTATAAGTGAGGGGGATTTGCTTTGATTCTTGAGAAATAGAAAGTGATTTTTCCTTGGAATTTAGGTGTTGCAACAAACAATATGGTAGAAAGGCACAAGAGGGCGAGGTACGGAGTGCTCGACCAAAGGGAGAGGAAGAATGGCTCGCTTGACAAAGGAGAGCGAGGTACGGAGTGCTCGACCAAAGGGAGAGGAAGAATGGCTCGTTTGACAAAGGAGAGCGAGGAGAGCGTAATTACATATATAATTAATGACTGGAAGAAATCCATTTTGTTTCTGAAATAATCTGGTCGGACCCATTTGAAGAAGAAGAAAGAGGGCTTTAGAAGCGCTCTTTGAGGTACGAAGTTGCTCGACCAAAGGGTTTGAACGCTCACCCCAATCCCTTGGGTGAGGGAGAGGGGAAGAAAGATAGGGGAGAACCTTCCCTTCGCTACGGGAAAGGTACCAGTCAAGGCCCGGTCAACTAATAATCCTTTTTTTCTTGTGTTACAAAGAGTAATGACTTGTAGAGTTAGATAAGTAATAGTTATTAGCAACTCCTCCATCATGATTAGATTCTTTTTTAAGATTTTCATTTTTCAATTTATTGGTGTAAAGTTGTTGGTTCAAAGAATATTGGATTTTTTTCAACAACTTGAATCTATCTCATTCTTCCCTATATTACAAGTTTATAATAGAAAATAAAATCGTCTTGTTAATTTAGGAACTTAGTTACACAAAGGAGTATTAAGGTTAAAAATTATGGAACTAATACCGATACATTTTTCATGACTTAATTTAACATTAATTTGAATATGTATATGGTGTACAAGTGATTTGTATTGCATGGTCTAACTTCATGTTCAACATCAATTTAACATATGAAATCAATGGTCAAGAACATGTGTTTCCTCCTAAAAAATCACAAGTAGAAAATGTGGAATTTTTAAATAATTTACAAAACTGTCACAGCAGTATTCATACAATATAAACATAAATTAAAACTTAAACAATGATTAATATATGTCAAAATCATTTATATATATTTAAAAAAAAATAAAAAATTATTCAACGGAGAACATCAACATCTCTCGGAATCGTTGTTGTCGTTGTTCGTGAGAACGTGTGAAAGAGACCTTTCCGTTTACAACTAAATAGAATGGAACAAATTTAGGGAAAGTCACCCAACAAAAAGTTAGTAGTTACTTATTGTTTAGTATTATAATATATAATACAGTAATAATAATAATATTTATTAAAAATAATTTTAAAGTTTTTTTCCTTTATAGAGTTTAATATTTTTATAAACAATTTTATAATATTTAAAATAAAAAAATTTATATTTTAATTATTTTCATAAAATTTATATATTTTACATTAACAATTTATTTAATAATTTATATATATTTTTTAAATTATTATTTTAATTATTTTCATAAAATTTATATATTTTACATTAACCTTTTATTTAATAATTTATATTCTTTTTTAATTTATTATTTTAATTTTTTTCATAATATTTATATATTTAATATTAACATTTTATTTAATAGTTATATTTTCTTAAAAAAAAATTAACAAATCATAATTAATTTAATAAATATTTAAATTATCAATTATTATTAATTAATCATTTTTAATAATAATAATATTATAAATCTTATTTTGAAATACTTCCATTCATTTTAAGACATAGAAGCCTCTAACATTTTCACGACTTCTCTTAAGTCAAGGTATAGCTATCCAACCCAAAAACAATTACACTTGATATGAGGATAACCTTATAAGCATGAATATGTGAGCATTAAAAAAAAGTAAAATGTAAAAATAATTTGTTTTTATATTATATTAATGTTTTTAGAATGCGTCTAAAATTTAGAATTGTTTGTCTTTCTCATGCTCTAATTTGTTTTTGATTATATTAATGTTTTTAGAATGCGTCTAAAATTTAAAATTGTTTGTCTTTCTCATTTTCTCATGCTATTTTGACAGTGTTATCAAAATTGAGTGTGAATGTTTCATGCTTATTAATAATGGGTGATGATTTAAAATTAAATTATTTTTAATGTTAATTATTAATTATATAAATTTGTTGTTCTAATATGAGTATGATTCTTAATATTGATAAGATTAAGGTTATGATTATTAAATCCCATAAGATTTTTTATGATACTTTTGTATATGACAATAACAATTTGGAGAAAGTGACTTCATACAAATATCTTGGAATTGCTATTCACCACAAGCTCAATTGAAATTATAGCATTGAGAAAAAGATTATTGGGGGATGGAAAGCTTATTATGGGCTTGAAAACAATTGTAAATCAGTTAATCTTTGGAATTGGGATAAGAAGAAACTCCTCTTTAAGACTCTTGTTACTCGTGAATCCTCGAGAAAGATAGAACAAATACAAGAGAATTTTATAACCTATAATTTCAAAATTAAAGGAAATACGCCCTATCCCATCCTCCTCTTAGAAACAATCCTTTCCCCCATTGAGATCATGGCTATGACTAGATACCTAATGTATAAGAACAAGTTAAACAACATGGAAGACAAGAGGCTACCTAAAATTGCTTCAAAATCAAGTCATAACCACCACCAAGTCAAGCGAGGATGGCATAAAGATGCCCGATCTTGGCTAAACTATTGGGGAATCATGGAAGAAACCATTTTGCATAATAAAGATACTATTAAAAAAAACGTCCAATCAAAATTTAAGGAAAACATGTGGTATGATAAAGAGTTAGAGGGAAAAAGAAAATTAAGATATTATAAAGATGTAATCAACCATAATCTAGAAGATCAAAATTATCTATCTGTTTTTCCAAGTGTAAAGAAAAAAAATAAGTATTGTTAAGATAAGAACAAATTCTCATGAGCTCCATAGTGAAACTAGGTGTTGGTCAATTTCTAAAACGCCATGGGATGAAAGAGTGTGTCACATTTGTGACACTAAGAAGGTTGAAGATGAAAAGCACTTTCTCTTATATTGTCCAGCCTATATCCATATTAGATCTTATTTTCAAAATATTCATCACACTACCAACCTTCCTAACCTCTTAACTCAACAAAAGTATGGCAATCTTGGAAAGCTTCTCTTAATGCTTTTCGAGCACAGAAACAAAACTCTAAAGAATCACAAGTAATCACTTACCCTCTTAAAGTCTGATTGACCAATTCGATCTTAGTGGACATTAATCATCATCATCATCATTAAATATTATTTTGAAAAAATAAATCAATAATTAACACATTGTTATGTAATAATTAACAAAAACTTTAATAATTTAAAACAGAGAGTAAACAAATTATATTACATTGAAATTTTTTATTTAAAATGTATGATAAGGAGATCATTAATAATATTAATATTAGAGTGAAAGAAAATAAATAAAAATATATATCTTAAAATAAATTTTTTAAATTAAAAAAAAATAGTAACAATAATAAATAACTTTTAATAAATAAAAAAAAATGGATTTTACAATTATTAATTTAAAAAAAAAAAACTAAAAATATTCTCATTAAATGTTAATGAATGTTCATTTTTGTTACCATTTCTTCCAACTTCACAAAGTAGAAAAAAGAAATTGACATAGATAATCCCTAGTTGTAAAATGTTTGTATATTAAATATTATTTTGAGAAAAATAAGTCAATAATTAACACATCGTTATGTGATAATTAACAAAAACTTCTCTAATTTAAAATAGAGAGCAAATAAATTAATTACTTTGAAATTTTTATATAAAATGTATGATAAGGAGATCAATAATATTAATATTAGAGTGAAAATAAATTAATATATTTTAAAAATGGTTTTCAAATTTAAAAAATTTCAATAACAATATAAATAATTTTTAATTTAAAAAAATGGGTTTTATATTATTAATTTAAAAAAAAAAAATAGTCTCATTAAATGTTAATGAATGTAATTTTTGTTACCATTTCTTCCAACTTCACAAAGTAGAAAAAAGAAGTTGACATAGATAATCCCTAGTTATAAAATTTAGTTTTTAAATGCTTTTTAGTCCTTCATGAATGTAATTTTTGTTACCATTTCTTCCAACTTCACAAAGTAGAAAAAAGAAGTTGACATAGATAACCTCTAGTTGTAAAATTTGGTTTTTAAATGCTTTTTAGTCTTTCTGGTAAAAGGGAGTGTATTTTTGGTTTCAATTTTTTTTATTGCATCCATTGGTTCTCTTTACATAAATTTCCCTAAATTTTTAATGTGTTTTTCATTAAATATCAATTAAAAGTATTTTTTTCATAATTAAAATAAATATAATAATTTTCAAAATCTTATAATTGAATTTTATGGTTATTGAATTTTATTATAAGACATAAATTCTTAGAGGAGACATATCAATTATTAGATGAGAAAAATAAAATAAAATAAAATAAAATGGTCCTTGTCCCTATGTCTTTGAGTGCAAGTCATAGGGGTGTCTTGTCTCAGCATCCTTGAGGTGCACATGAGTAATGCAATTCATGTCTTGTTGTTTTATCTAATCAAACACAGTACTAAGTAGAGCTTGAGACAAATTTCAGATTGACATATTACCTTGTCACTCTATAGGGGGCATGGGTATACCCTGTAGCCTTTGAAATGGAGCTCACAAAGGTGATCTCCATATGCATTGTTGTCTTCTCACATTCTAACCCCTTATTGTTACAAAAACTGAATCAAACATCCCTAAGATGATCATAAGTAATTCATAGAATATAATTCAAGGGCACTCAATGGGTATTCGTGATGGAGAGTACCCCTAGAAAGGATCATAAAAGAGAATATCTCAAATGGGGTAATCAATAAATAATACTCTCCATGATACAATTGTGTATATAAAAGATGAGACAATAAATATGAGTTGATTCCCTAATCCATTCTAAAGAAAACCCATATGAAATATTTACATTGGGGGACTTTGGCATTGTTAAAGATGTTGGTGATGTTATTGAATTTGAGAGTGGTGCAATGCCTTTGCATGGATAGTTAGTGGCCAATAATCATCTGAAGTTGTAGGTATTTTGGTGTAGCATATTGGTGGAATTAGTGGCCTCCTTTAGATTTGAACCTACACTTTCTTTAAGAGAAAGGATCTTCTGATTTGGATATGGAACCATGATCATGATGATTATTAAGTTACTATGAATCCAAAACTCCTAGAATCTCATATAGCAGTCTTTGAGGACATCTCTCAAAATAAAGAATCAACCCTCAAAGTATTGGATTTACTGAAATTCAAATCTGTCTATGCATGAAGAGTTGATGAAATAAATAGCAGGAGTAAGAGAAAGACGAGGAGATACATCTTAAACAAACAAACAAATTACAATAATAGCATGCCACTAAAGAAATGGCACTTACTTATAATAAACTCTGGTTGATCTCATAACATAGTATGCCATAATCAATGGTGATTCCATTAACAACATTTATTTTAAGGATCAATGGTTGACGATGAGTCCCAATTTC